>JAHIAM010004786.1:0-67592 GCA_021605205.1 Aegilops longissima
GCATTGGGAGTATAGTGTTGGGCGTGCCATGGCGGATCTGAAGGTGCAAGGACAAAACAACCACAACAAGAAAAAATCAGTAAGCGGTGGCGATCTATTTTCTTCCGATAAATAAGTTGGCGAATCGAAAAGTACCGCCTCGTGCGGTGCCGATCCTGAAATTTGGGTCTGTGGTAGCGATGGGGTGGCGTGGGCGAATCTAGGAGGGTACGGGGGCGGGGTAGTGGGCAGATTTAGGGCGGCGGCCCGGCAAGGTGGGGCGGGGATGAACGAGGGGCGGGATGCAAGGATCCGGTCAGCGTGGATGAAAGGTCGATCTCTTGTAATGATCGGCTCGGGTATCACCGGCATGGTGGAGGGGGCGGCGGTGGATGGGGTGGCGGGGGGACGGAGGAGGTGGGGTGGAAGGGTGTTTTGGCCCCTGGAATGGGGAAAAGGAGGTAAGAGAAGGGAACCATGTATTGAGGCGCTTGTCTCAAATGCAGAAATTTACAAAAGCCCCCGTTTCAAATTTCTACAATCACGCAACAAGTCGGTTGGGGATAGGGCGGTAATCCGCATACGAATATTTGCCGGAGAGTTTGTTTTTGCGCCCAGTGAATGAATATGAATCGGGAGAATCGATTTGAGAACCCTTGTGTTTAGGCCCACCTTGTATGAATCCGGGTGAGGCGGTTCGTCACGTTTGGGTGAAATTACAAACCTACCCTATCGAAACCTATAGAAATCCGGTAGGCTTTGCTGGCGGGATAGGCAATAGTGATTTCCTCTCAGATTTTGGTTTGAGGGGATTCTGGACTTTCCTTTGTTCAAATTTTGCAGTGCATGTTTACCGTGCCAACTCAATTGAATCCGTTTGTATTCTACTATTTTTGAAGGGGATCCATTTTCAATTGGAATTACATTCTATATACATCAATTTTTTATATATACTTTAAAAGCACAAAAAAATTTGCTCCTTTATATGTATAATATGATTTACAAATAAACGATCTAAATCTTAAGGTTGAATTAAAAATTTAACAAATTATGTTCTACTAAAATGTATGGATCAGTAATATCTACATATTAAATAACATAGATGTGCGTGAATTCATATGAGTATGCATGTTTGATAGATCAATTTTGGTTAGTATGGATTACATGTATCATCATCTAATTCAAATATTTGAATCCTTTTTTTCCTCCTTTCCGCCCATCTCTCTATGCATGCTCCTTGGTCTATCACTCTCTTTTCTCCAGCTCACCCGCTCACTTCATGTTTCTCCTATCCTCAAAACATGGTTCTCGGCGTCTCCTTGAGAAGTGTCACACTCTCCCTATCATTATACATTACGGTTTTCATTATCTCCGTCTCTCTTTCTCTGGTATCCCTTTTTAAGCTTTCTTTTTCCCACACACACAGTCTCCACTCGTCTTTCACTTTGTCTTTCTCTCTTGGGATTCTCTCACACCCATATGTCTCTACAAGACTCATACCACTAAATTCTCTCTCTCTCTCTCTCTCTCTCTCCGTAGACACAACATTTGTTCGGTCTCCTTTTTCTCCATCCCATGTTATTCATTTTTTCCGTGGAAACCCGCTACTCTCCTCTCTCTCTCTCTCTCTCTCTCTCTCTCTCTCTCTCTCTCTCCACACACACAACTCCCTTCCTCCTTCCGACTACCCTCTCTCTCACACACACAAAACTCGCTTCCCCCACTCGTATTTCTCTCACAAACATTTATCACTGGTAGCCTCTAGATAGGTTTATACACCCTTTTCGTGCTTCCACCATCCATACATGTCTCTCTCCCTCCTTGTATCTATGCTTTTCTTCCCTTCTTGAGACCGCCCTCTCGATCGTGCCCACACACTATCGCCTCATTTTAAGTGATACCTACTCCACACTACTTGTGTCTTTGTCCCATGCACTCGTCCTCCTCCTCTCCCTCTCTCTCACACACAATGGGTTTTGCAACAACTAGCAAGATGCCCATCGTTCCTGAACATCAAGATGCATTTGTATGAGTAGTTTATCTTGTGGGGAAAAGGATGAGCGAGGAAGGCCTTATTTGCAAATGTGGAGAGGGTGTGGGTATCTTTTCAAAATTGCCATAGTTTCCTTCCTATCCGTCAGATATAGATCGGACCCTTATTGCAGGATGGGGACACATCATCAACAATTTTTTATAAGGTAGGGATAAAAATAGAGTTGGTGATGATGGTGGGCCTGCCATCCACAATTGGTCGTCGATTTATCTGCGGATAGGAAAAAAATAAAATTACCACTCTTCACCCATTTAGATAAGGCCTTCCTCATTCATCCTTTTCTCCCCAAGATCTTGATGTTCCGTGCAGCGCGCATCTTCTAGTAAAGTAAAATTAGACATATACCACTTCTCGAATCTTGAAACCAACAACATTCCTCCTTATCTCATCAAAACCCCAAAAATATATTTTGAGTGAAACATAACATATTTTAGTGATATCATTTCAAAACTAGACTTTTTCTATCAAATCGGTGAATATGTATTAATCTACTTTGATCGTGTGCAGCATTGGCACATTGCTAGTAGTTATTATAATTTTTGGACACCGGACAAGCGTTGGAGTACATATCGAAGAGAAGGCGCCGGCCCGTTTTACCCCATTGTTCTCGGCAACAAATAAACCCTAAAACCCGAAACCTGCAATATGGTTCAGGGGTTGATGGTGGGACCCGGGTGAACGACTTGGGCGGTGGCTCGCCGGTTCCCGGTCGGTAACGTTTAAAATATCGTTTTAGCGGGTTAAGAGTTCCGATTTTCAATGGCCGTTATAAGTAGTAAGTAGTTTTAGAGCGATTGGTATGGGCGAAAATGGAATTCATAGTACTCGTACCTCCTTGGCGTATGGTTGTATGGGTTTATGTTGCGAGATGTTGAACCGTAGTTCTAGGGAAATACTATGGTTTAGATTTAGATGCTGGTTTTGATTCGGAGAAACCCTTCTTTGATTAAAAAACTACTACCTCCATTCGGTTTACTAGTCCCCATCGTACTTTGGGTCAAAGTTTGTCCACAATTTTACTTGTAAAATGTGAATGGAAAACAAGATTTTGTTATACCCAAACAAAAAGGATGGAGGAGTGATTGCTATGACAGGACGACCTCTCATGCGTAGGCATTGAACCCGGCCCACCAAAACGCAGCTGGGGCCCTGACCGCCTCCTGCTGCAACCAAAAGCGCCCGCCTTCATTGAATCCGCGTGTTTGCAACATCCTTCCGGCCCGGAGGCATTTTAGAACAGAAAACATGACTAAAATATAATTAATTTCCATGGTCTTGACTTGTTGTGCTTTTTGGTAGCAGGAACTAGTAGAGGTTTTCTTTATTTATAACTCTCCTCCATTTTTTGGCTTTGAAGTAATCATGGTTGTGGACATTTGTATGAATTGAGATATCTTGAACATGAGTTTGATGTGGAAGTTGAACTTGGAATGTCGGGCTTGCGTGAACTATACCATGTCCAATGCTTAAATAATTATTGTTTGGAAAGTTTGCTGTTATTACATGACCCAAAAAAACATTTTGTGCCACATCGGTAGATGCCGGACATCTTGAGGCATCTTGTTGGATAAACATTTGAACCTAGCTATTATGAAGGAAATTTTGTATTGACAACAGTTTTAGATGCGGAGGGCCTAGCTGCTTTGCCTCTACTAGCTTATTTACGGCTTCTTCCATCTCTTCTTTGGCTTGGGTGAAGAGCATCGATTGCTCTTTTAAGCCTTGGAACTCAACACATTCTCAAGGGGCTGCATGCTTTCTTTCAGCCTTTACTAATGCCACGAGGAACGAACATGGCGAACCAGGTTTGGATAGGCCTTGTCTTTAAAATGGGAAATTTTAAAATTTATTCGTTTTAAATTTTAAAAACCATAAGCAAATAGTGGTTGGGTAGGGCGGTTAATCTAAGGCAAAACCTTGCAAGAAATATTTGCCTGGGATTTTTTTTGGCGCCCGGAATAAATAATTGGGAGGGAGTCGATTTATTAGAGGCACTGTGTTTAAGCGCCCACCTTATGAATCCGGGTGAGAGGCGGTTCACGTCACGTTTGGGTGAAATTAAACCTACCCCTATCGAAACCTATAGAAATCCAGCGGTGGTAGCTTTGCATGGCAGCGATAGGCAATAGTGATTTCCATCTACTTGATTTTGGTTTGAGGCGGGGATTCTGCGACTTTCCGCTTTGTTCAAATTTTGCAGTGCATGTTTACGTGCCAACTCAATTGAATCCGTTTGTATTCTACTATTTTTTTGAGGATCCATTTTCAATTGGAATTACATTCTATATACATCAATTTTTTATATATACTTTCAAAAGCACAACAAAATTATGCTCCTTTATATGTATAATATGATTTACAAATACAACGATCTAGAAATCTTAAGGTTGAATTAGAAAATTTAACAAATTATGTTCTACTAAAATGTATGGATCATTAATATCTACATATTAAATAACATAGATGTCGTGAATTCATATGAGTATGCATGTTTGATAGATCAATTTTGGTTCAGAGTATGGATTACATGTATCATCATCTCAATTCAAATATTTGAATCCTTTTTGTTCCTCCTTTCCGCCCATCTCGCATGCATGCTCCTTGGTAGCTATCACTCTCTTTTCTCCAGCTCACCGCGCTCACTTCATGTTTCTCCTATCCTCGCAAACATGGTCTCTCTCGGCGTCTCCTTGAGAAGTGTCACACTCTCCCTATCATTATACATTACGGTATTCATTATCTCTCCGTCTCTCTTGTTCTCTGGTATCACTCGGTACCTAAGCTTTCTTTTCACACGCCACACACACAGTCTCCACTCGTCTTTCACTTTGTCTTTCTCTCTAGGATTCTCTCACACACCTATATGTCTCATATGACTCATACCACTAAACTTACTCTCTCTCTCTCTCTCTCTCTCTCTCTGTAGACACAACATTTGTTGCGGTCTCCTTTTAAATCTCCATCCAGTGACATTATTCATTTGTTTACCGATCGAGACAACCGACTACGACTACTCTCTCTCTCTCTCTCTCTCTCTCTCTCTCTCTCTCTCTCTCTCTGAGACACACACACAACTCCTGCTTCCTCCCTTCCAGACTACCATCTCTCACACACACAAAACTCTGCTTCCTTTTCTGACATTCGTATTTCTCTCACAAACATTTATCGACTGGTTAGCCTCTAGATAGGTTTATACACCCTTTTTCGTGCTTCCACCATCGCATACATGTCTCTCTCACGCTCCTTGTATCTATGTAGCTTTTCTTCCCTTCTTGAGACCACGCCTCTCGATCGTGCACACACACACTCGCCTCATTTAAGCTGATACCTACTCCTTTTACACACTACTTGTGCCTTTGTCACACATGCACTCCGTCCTCCTCCACTCTCCTCTCTCTCACACACACATGGGATTTTTGCAACAACTAGCAAGATGCCCATGCGTTACAAATGGACATCAAGATGCATTTGTATGAGTAGTTTATCTTGTGGGGAAAAGGATGAGCGAGGAAGGCCTTATTTGCAAATGTGGAGAGGGGTGTGGGTATCTTTTGCAAAATTGCCATAGTTTCCTTCCTATCAAGTAGGATATAGATCGGGACCTATATTAAGGATGGCGAGACACACTATCATCACCGACAATGCTTTTTTATAAGAGTAGGGATAAAAATAGAGTTGGTGATGATGGGCCTGCCATCCTACAATGTAAGTCGTCGATTTATATCTCGACGGATAAGAAAAATATATTTATTACTACTCTTCACCACATTTGAGATAAGGCCTTCCTCATTCATCCTTTTCTCCACAAGATCTTGATGTTCCGTGCAGCGCACGAGCATCTATCTAGTAAGTAGAAATTAGACATATACCACTTCTAGAATCTTGAAACCAACAACATTCCTTATCTCATCAAAACACCAAAGGAATATATTTTGAGTGAAACATAACATATTTTTAGTGATATCGTATTTCAAAACTAGACTTTTTTCTATCAAATCGGTGAATATGTATTAATCTACTTTGATCGCGTGGCAGCGCATTGGCACATGCTAGTAGTTGTTATAATTTTTGGACACCGGACAAGCGTTGGAGTACATATACGAAGAGAAGAGGCCATTGCCGCGATCGACCTCTCGCTGTCTACGCACACATGAGTGTTACGTAAAGCGGCGTTAACAAATAAATCCCTAAAACCCTAGACACGATTGCTGCATTAGTGATGCAAGATGCGTGGTGGAGCACCTTTGTAGGAGTTGATGGTGGGACCACGGTGAGCGACTTGGGCGGGTGGCTAATCGGTTGCCACGGTCGAGTATACGTTTAAAATATCGTTTTAGCTGGGTTAAGGTTCCGATTTTCAATGGCACGTTATAAGTAGTAAGTAGTTTTAGAGCGATTGGTATGGGCGAAAATGGAATTCATAGTACTACGTACCTCCTTGGCGTATGGTTGTATGGGTTTATGTTGCGAGATGTTGAACTACAGTAGTTCTAGGGCAAATACTATGGTTTAGATTTAGATGCTAGTTTTCGATGTCGTGAAACCCTTCTTTGATTAAAAAACTACTACCTCCATTACGGTTTACTAGTCCCCATCGTACTTTGGGTCAAAGTTTGTCCACAATTTTACTTGTAAAATGTGAATGGAAAACAAGATTTTGTTATACCCAAACAAAAAGGGCTGGAGGGAGTGATTGCTATGACACGGATCGACCTCTCATAGCGTAGGCATTGAACCGTAGCCTAGCGACCAAGAGAAACCGCACCAGCTGCGGGCCCAGCTGGCCACGCCTCCTCGCCGCGTGCAACCAGCTTAAGACTGCCCACTTTGCCTTCATTGAATCCAGCGCGTGTCTGCAACACATCCTTCCATGCGAGCGGAGGCATTTTAGAACAGAAAACATGACTAAATATAATTAATTTCACGCATGGTCTTGACTTGTTGTGCTTGCCTTGTAGCGAGGAACTAGTAGAGGTTTTCTTTATTTATAACTCTCCTCACATTTTTTGGCTTTGAAGTAAATCATGGTTGTGGACATTATGTATGAATGTAGATATCTATGAACATGAGTTTGATGTGGAAGTTGAACTTGGAATGTCGGGCTTCTTGGCGTGAACTATACCATGTCCAATGCTTAAATCATTATTGTTTGGAAAGTAATTGCTGTTATTACATGACCCAAAAAAACATTTTGTGCCACATCGGTAGATGCCTGAGACATCTATGAGCATCTTGTTGAATAAACATTTGAACCTAGCTATTATGAAGGAAATTTTGTATTGACAACAGTTTTAGATAGGGAGGCGCCCTAGCCTGCTTTCTGCCTCTACTAGCTTATTTACGGCTTCTTCCATCTCTTCTTTGGCTTGGGTGAAGAGAGCATCGATTGCTCTTTTAAGCTTCTTGAGAACTCAACAACATTCTCAAGGGCTGCTGCATGCTTTCTTTCAGCCTTTACTAATGCCACGAGGACACGAACAGTGGCGACTCCACGGCTTGTGTGTAATCCAGCATCATCAGGGAATTTGCACCTTGTGTCTAATCCAACATCATTAGGGGCTGGCACCTTGTGTGTAATCCAGCCTCATTTTGGAAACATGATCTTGAGGTTGACCATACTTCCCTCCTCATAGGAACTGCATCGACATGAAGTTACTTCTTTTTAGATCAATACTCGGAGAAACCTAGATCCATTTAGTAGAAGCTAGATAAGCAGAACTCGGAGAAGTGAATTCAAAAGGAAAAGAAATATAAAAAGCAGACTACAAGGTGAGAACATCCACTTCCTACATCAAGTTAAAAAGAAAGCATTAGGACGATTAAGACTCTTCTTATTACATTGAAGAACACCACGCTTAAGAGAAACCTAAACTACAACATATACACATCGAAGAACATGAGGCTAAGCGAAAGTAATTGAAAGGGTGTTACTTACCAAAGCTCGTTTTACAGGTTTGGTGCAGCTCCTCTTTAACTTACACGCTCCTTGAAGATGTCCCGAATATCCATGTTTGGTCTTCATTGCTCCTCTACATGTTCACACTTCGTGGTTTTAAAATCCCAACATGGCAAGAAAAATACTAATAGTAATACTCGGCATCTTGTGGGCAACATTAAAGCACTTAAATCGCCATGTTAGAGCATCTCCAACGAATACATAGCAGCGCTTTAAAAAAGCGATTCTGATCTTTGAGATCGAAAGTAGATACTAGAAGTAGAGGATAGTTCTCGACATAGATAGATTAAAAAGATAATTCAACTACTCCTCCTCGTCCAGGCTCCTCCTCGGTGATGTCCTCCTCCCGTCGAATGCGTGGCGTGAAGATGCCGATCGCCGTCAGTTCCCGAGCGGCGCTGCTCCTAGCCTCATGTTGAATTGGCGTCCACTTTTACGCTCGCTTGTCCTCGCGATAAGCGGCTCGCTCCGCCCTCGCTGCGCGTAGAACCGTGCTAGTTGATGATATCCTGCGGGAAGTGTTGGCGCCACAATGCCATGCTTCCCTCGTCCATCTCGGCGTCTGAGGCGGTGCCCCGCCTCCGGTTGTCGCGGCGATCCTCGTCGGTGCTAAGCAGCGGCGAGCGCGACTCTCTTGCCGCTCCGCGTCCGACACGTTAGGGAAGCTCAATGTTCTATGAGGCCACGGGCGCCCACGCAACGCCCGCGTCGTCTGTGGCGGCCTCATTGGCGGTGTCGAAATTGCGAGAGCGGCGCATCCCGAAACGGATCTCGGTGGAGAAGCCGCGGGCGAGCAGCGTTGCAGACGCCAGCGGTATCCCCAAGATTTCCAGCGGCGGCATGGTGGCCTTGGCAAGAGGGCGGCGAGAGAAGGCGGTGGCGAGCCTGCAGGCGGTGGCAACGCCTGCGGTGGGAGGAGGTTGGATTTATAAAGCCCAGCAGACCTTGCCACGCTTGAACTAAGCCGCGCACCGGCGCTTTTTCCCCCGCAGCGATCCTTTCCCGACGTCTCTGCTATCTCTACTCTCTTCTCTCTGGTTATATAAAGCAACTAGCGGTAGTAGTAGTAAACTCTGCATATTAGGTTTGACGAAGCCAAACTTCCTAAAGTTTGACCAAGTTTATATAAAAATAAACATTTACCATAACAAATATGTATGATGTGGAAGTACATTCAATAATGAATCTAATGGTATTTATTTGTTATGTATATGTTAATATTTTTGTTATAAACTTTACGAGTTTACAAAACTTGACTTTGACCAATGCTAATCTGGCGGACTTAAATAAAAAGCGGAGGAGTACATTTGTTTTCTTAGTTTCTAGTGAACTAATCATTTGTTGAAGTTGTGAAATAAATATATTAGGCTATTGACTTGAATGTAATGGTCTATACAATTCAATAGTTACAATCATTGTGAATCCCAAGATGTATACAAGGTCTATAGTACTTCACAACATGCTCAAACTCACATAATCCCAGTCGAGAATCTAAATGCATTTCATAGTTATTACTTTGTAGGATGCAACAAAACAACCAAAACTCTACATCAGCCATTATAGAAGCAACATTTTGACATATCCCATTGTGTGAATGAAAGCGTGCAGAAGAGCTTTTCAAGATGGAGCAGATAGGGCGAGGAAAGATTGTATGCATGTGGGCGAGAGAGTAGGAGACAAACCTAACGATACACACACACACACACACACACACACACACACACACACAGAGAGAGAGAGAGAGGAGTAGAATTGTGAAAGATGGAGACATGTAATATCGTGAGAGATCGTGTGCATCCGGTTCTGTATATGGAAGAAGAGACAACATGTTTGATGAGAGCTGGAAAAACATGGGCGAGAGGAAGGATCTCATGGGTTGAGGATTGACAATTTTGTGCGGGGAGAGAGGATTGGTAATTTTGCAAGGCAGAGAGAGAGAGGTGGGGGAGAGTCGGTCAGCCGTCGTCCATCACCACTTCCAAATGACCCGCATTCTCTAGCGGTTGTGGTCACCGTCTTTGATCTGCTCGATGCCCTCTTTGAAGTTTGAGGTGTTGTGCATGTTGGGGTGCAAAGCACAAGCGAGTGGTGGCCGTATAACCTTGGATGGGGATGAATTGTGTGCTCGGGGAGTGTGCGTGTGTGTGTGTGTGTGTGTGTGTGTGTGTGCGTGCATGTGTGTGTGCATGTCAGTTGAGTGCGAAACAAACCTAAGGAGAAATGGGTATTCACGAAGATATTATGCGGGCCTTGAGGTGGGCAGGGGCGAGTGGGGTGTCAAAATGTGCGTTGATGCATGTGTTGCATGAGATCATGCGAGGGGCCAGACGAATCGAGAGAGATGGTTGTTGTGTTACGGATGCTCCTCTCTCTCTCTCTCTCTCTCTCTCACACACACACACACAAGTAATCTAGAAGACCGTTCTCTCATGTATACTGAGCGTATCGGCATATGTCTATGTCTCACTCATGCATGATCATTTGCACATTCACACCTCTCTATGTACGTATCCACTTTTACCGTCTCCACATTGCCCTTCATACAACACACATATGGACACATACACGTTCTCTCTCAGTCACACACACAAAATAAGTATTAAAAAACTAGGGCACACCTAAAGCGTCCAAATCCAAATAAACACAAACTGGAGCTAAATTCAAATATATGGAAATATTGCAGCGTCAAGAACTTTCCTAGGAAAAAAACTTGAGTAATATTAGGATTGTTTTCACACACACAAAAGGTTCGATGGATGTCCTTGGTAGCGACATGGTGGCGCACTTTGGTTCGATCGACCCAGCGGCGGGCGTTTCCAGCTTGCACAGATTCCGTATCGTGGCTGTGGTACTAACAATTTTTTTAAATAAAAGCGCTGCCTAATTCTAATGTTTACGTGTACTAGTACAATTTTCTTTTAAGTTTGACCAACCTTATATAAAACTAAAGTAAGCTCCCATCGGCGCGCACTCATCAATATCCGCCGCCGCCGTTGCGCATGCCAGCGCCCCTTTGCTTTCGGCCAACAATTTCTCGCCCATCACCGTGTGTCACCGCCATCCCTGTGCCATGAAGCGAAGGCTCGCCCGCTCACGTCGTGCGGTCCCTCCTCGCCAAGCCGCCCGTGCCAAAACCGCTGGCAGCGAGTGAGCAGCGTCTATGCCGCGCAGCGTCACGAAGAGGAGGGCGGCGCATGCTCCGGCCGCGCGGCGAGGAGGAACTAGCGTGTCATTATCGTCTCCGCCAGCAGCGGCGCGCTATGGTGGCTGTCGCGGCGGAAAAAGCGATCTTGCGTCGAGCCGCAAACCCGGGTGCGAGCGCGAATCTACCGCCGAGACCTTGAATGCCACGTGGATCACGCAATCCGAAGGAGCAATTTGGGTCGATCAACTCATGTGAGCCGTTTGATGCAACATGGATGGCTAGAAGGGCTTCTTCCACCTCTTCTACCGTCTTCTTCCTTCGCTCGTCGAACTTCTTTCACGTCGGTACCCAAATTATACTACTAATGCGAATGTATTAAATCACAGTAGGAACACGAAGATCTGACGATGGTACCAGCTGCAAGAAGAACAGTAGTAAGACATAGTACTAGTACTACTCTATGTACTAAAAGTTCAAATAACGAGAAAGAACATAAACATAGTTCTGCTGGGGCCTCGGCACAACACACCCTTGAAAATAAACTAAGCAACTAGTCCGCTTGACCTGCAGATAGAACCAGCATGACGGACGACACGCCACCTACCGAGGTCGAGTCCACGTCCTCGACTTAGTCCTCGTCCCTCTTCCTCTTCCTCTTCGCCGGCTTCTTTGCTTGAACGGACCTTTGGGCTCGCTTCTTCATCCAACCCATGTAGATATTTAAACAAGGTAGGCATCCATTGCTGCGTCACGAGGATGTGATCTTCATCTAATGTCTTGACTCCAATGCATGATGAAACTTCGTGATGAGGTTTCTTTAGTTTAGCGTCTGAAGGATCAATCATGGCTGCTGCCGGTCAGCATTGAAGGTTGAGAGGAGGACACCGGGCTTTATACGGAGATCAAGGGCTGGCCTACAAGCGAGACCTATCCGGCGCAGGACATCTCACGTCGTTCTTAAAGCCTCTGATGTAATTTCACTCTTTTGTCCTTGAGGAAGTTCTTAAAATCCTGGCACTCAACGTCGGCATGGCATATGTGGTAGACCAAGCAAGCGTTATGTCATAAACCTGGATCACGGCGGGCTTCTTCCTCTCTTCATCCTTTAGATCCTTCTCTCGTCCCGGGACTGTGGTGTACTCAATATCTAGCCCTGACCCACTCATCCGTTGGCTGTTGAACATGCGTGAAGCGAGCAAGCCATGCTTTCACCGTCGCGGATCACGTGTGTAGATGACGATGAACTGATGCGCATGTGATGGATCTAACCTGGTACTCAGCGGCGACCATGGAGATTTGGGAGGCCATGGATTTTGTAGGAGGTTAGGAGAAGTTGAACTGTTGTACCCATAAAAGCGGGAGCGAACTAATGTGAAAGGGCGGGGACGTGGGGAGCGAACTGTTGAGAGGTAGAAAGCAGGGCAGACAGTAGAGCGTGCGAGCAGGCGTGGGGTTGCTAGCTTGCCGGTGGATAAGCGGCTGCAAGCCACCAAAGAGTTCTCGAGAACTATCGGGACCCACTAGATGTCATGTCTACTGGACCCATATCGTAGGCTGGCGGTATAGCTTCTGCTTTTGTTTGCACGCCATGCCGGTAGCGGATGTAACTTCACTTAATTCCGTCAGCCGTCGCGCCTCCCGACCTTCGCCTCCCTCGCGGATCGCGCCTTTGAGACCGACCGGCTATAAATGACCAATTTTTTTGCCTACTCGCATGCATGATACTCCTCTGGTCCTTTTACTCCGTCAACCGTTTGCAAAGTGTTTGACCAAATACATACTTTTTGAACACCACATTATATTAATTAACCAGCCACACGGTACTCATTCGATACAATATTCACCACAGGCGGTATGTTATTTACAAGAATACCATCTAATCTATTGTCAAAGCTATACTTAGCGATTAAGTGTACCACCTTATTGGCGACGACTAATCTTTGACAATTAAGATTGTTGATCAACTTTGAGATGCTCAACGCTTTCATCTTGAGTCCGCATAGCAGACCTTTCATAGTCCCCGATGCAAGAGGCGCTACCACAAAAGCTGTCAGGTCTCTAAAATTACAGGATTATGAAGAAATACCTATGTAGAGACCGGCAATGCAAGCCCTAAGCTCCGCTTCCTCCACGCTTTGACAGGCATCAATGAAATCCACGACCAAATTTATACTAAAAATATCAATATCTACAATCTGATTATAATGAGTATAAGAACTTCGTTTTATAATGAGTGTAAAAATATTGATTTGACATTGTGAATGTTGATACTCCCTCCGTCTAGGTGAGTAAGTCATCTTAGGCTGTGCAGCGTGACCAAGGAGGAGGGAAAGCGAGATACATTAATGTTTATTTGCTAATTAAATAGTATTGCATGCAATGAACTAACCTTGCATGTCATGTTTGATAGTCTCGGTCATTAAAGCATGCACACCATCATCTCTTATTGGTTGATATGTCAAGAAACAAAAAGCGAGGTAGAAGTTAATGCACGGCGCCTCGTGTTTTGGGATTATTTGGTTTTAGTAAGATGACTTACACACTAGCTATTAGAGTACCACTACCCCCTTCTAGTTTAAAGGGCTCGACTCAAAAATTTCACCTACTCTTAGCAAGATAGTAGAGGCGGTGGAATAGTTTTGAAGTCTACAAAAGTACTCAACTAATCTTGTCGTTCTTCACAAAAAAATGTGTTTACCAATGCATGCATGAACACTAGTTACTCTAACCCCCTCTCTTCTTTAATTCTTTGCCACATCGGCATGTTTGCTATTCCGTGTGCATGATACCAGCTAAGATACCACAATTATGGCCAGCCTTAATCATCGCATGCAATAATTTAGTGCACCTTGAAATATGAACATGTGTGGGGCGTGTATGTTTTTAGTGACTTGAGACTATACCTAGCTAGGCATGCAAGATGACTTATTATGCACCGTTCCCCATACCTGCAGGAAGCCCTCGTCTCCAAATCTTTTCCTCTCCATGTGTGGAAACAATATGCCTGCCAAACTCTCCTTCTCCCTCCAGCGGTCCCACCACTCCATCCCGTGTGAAAAAATCTGCATGCATGACCCTCCTCCCCCCACGCTCGTCCAATCCGTTGTCACTAGCAATATTTCCACCCTTAAGCTCCCCATAATTTACTCCAATAAATATGATACATAGCTTTTACTTAACTTGGGTGCATTGGGTCAGCGACATACGGGCCCAGCGGTGTCTTGGCCCTATGTCGATGGCATAGCTGAACCTCACAGTTTAATCGAGTGCAGCCTCAGTCCATATCTTACGTAGGTGTGCCATTGCTCGCTATAAATCTGCGCCTCCCACAATCGCTATCTCCTTCCCCTACGTGTTCATGTTCATCGCTATCTCCCCCATCCCTCTCCCGTCGACCACCATGGCGCCGCCTCCCAAGCCCTAAGGCCCCTCGGTGCACCTGCGGGCAGTCACGCATCGCTGTTCCGTTCCTCGCCGCCACTAGTTGAGGAGGGCAGCGTCGGTGTTCGCTCCTCGCCGCTTCTGCGACAGCGTCGCTGTTCCGTTCCTCGCCACCACTAGTGAGGAGGCGCGTCGGTGTTCGCTCCTCGCCGCTATGCGATGCGTCGCCATTCCGTTCCTCGCCGCCACTAGTCGAGGAGGATGCGTCGGCGTTCGCTCCGCCCATGACGTGTCGAGGTGGGCCCGTCGGTGTTCCCAATCTCCCGCACAGCATGGCGTCGGGCCAGCGTCGGCTCCCCTCTGAGAGAAACGCGCGCCGCCCGCCCGAGCCCCCCAGCCTTGAGGAACTTTGGCAAGAAATGGATGTCGCCTTGTGGAGGCTTTGCCTCGGCGAGTAGCGCCAAAATAAGCGGAAGAAGAAGGCCGAGGAAAGCGCGCAGCGCAACAAGCTTCAGGGAGATCTATGTCGCGTCCGAGATAGTCAAGCAATTGGTTCTTTGGCGGAAGGCTCGTCGAGGGCCGTGAGGTGGCGGAGGGCGTGCGTGCCGATGCTGAGTGCGATCGGACCCAAAGCGCCTCATCTCGCTTGGCGATGCGTGGACCGGTGCAGCTTCCAGCCAGGAGGAGTACCTATTGGCGCGGATCACCACACCGGTGAGATCGCTTTTCGCATGCAAACCGCCAATCAGCACCTCCACGAGTTGCGAGGCTGAGGAAGAGGCATTGTGTTGGCCTGTTGAGGAAGCGGCCCGCACCGGGGCACTTTCGTGGCGTCGTAATCGCTCATCTCGGCGTCGTGGGTTTTAGGAGGAGTATAATTTTTGTTTAGTAAGGCGATCTCATTAGTTTTGGGCATGCAAATGATAAATCGAGCGTTCAGGAATTTTTAGCGTCCTTAATTAAGTATGTAAAGGAAAGTTTGGAAGCGTTGTGTATTATTACGCATTTTGCAGAAATGCGTGCATATAACAAACTTTACTATATACTATCGGACTATACTTCTCTCAAGATATATGCTTGCAGACTTTTCTACTCCCCTCCGTCGAGGTCAATATCTTTGGTTGTGCACGGTGACCAAGAAGGAGGAAGATTTGTACACCTAGATGGAGGAGTACTACTATTACTTATATGCGTGCAAATGCGTTTAACGTACGATGCGGTTTTGTAAAAGTAGAAAAACAGCACTAGTCAAACTTGTGAAGCGATTCCAACGTGAGTACTACTACTAGTTGGAGTACCGAGGGCCGATTCTTACATGAAGCTTCTAGATTAGTAATCCCATAACTACTACCTCCGTCTGGTTTATTGGTCACAGTAAAGTGCATCTAGTGCCCTTAGTGATTTTGGTGTATTGAAGACTTATAGGTTAAGTAACGATGCGTTTGTAGTGTACACAGGTCTATAAGTCTATGAGGAGTTTGATATTTCTGAGAAAATCGACCCTAAAATGAATTTCTTCAAGCGAAGAATTTGATATTACGAAGACTTTACGAAGACTTTGAAAGTGAAGAAATTGGTGTGATTACGAAGACTTGGTATTCGCTTGAGGAATATGAGCGTGAAGACTTTTGTTTTAAATGAGTTTCATTTTCTCTTTCTTGAGTCATAGGAAACACCCGTCTTTATTAAAGGAAATTAGAGGAAATACTAAGGAAAAATTTCCATTTGATGCTCAACTCAAAATCCTACACCTACCAATTCCTTGAGTGAAGCTTTTGGAAATCTCATACGATTCGAGTCAATTTCTTGATGTGAGCAAGACTCTTACAGTCCTTTGAGAAAATTCGGCCCGAGAGTTAAAGGAGCTTGATCTGGTGCCTACCTGATGAGAACATAATATACGAGGAATTTGATGTTCAAATTCCGACCGTTCTTATCTTCTTGTGGCTGTCAAATATCTTATCCACCTAACGGTCATATCATTGAAGGGCATTTATGTCTTATCATGTCGGGCTGCTCCCTAGGCTATAAATAGCCGCCCCCTACTAACCACTGGTTGGTTGGCTGCTCGAGAGAACTTGACACTTGTCATTTGAGAGCAACCCATCCTCGAGGACTTTGGCGAAAATCATCAAGTGAGAAAAACCCAAAAGTGAAAAACCCAAAACCAAACCCCTACAAACCCAAAGTGATTGAGCATCCTTTGAAGAAATTGATCAGCGTGGATCCGATGCTTTTACCTTTGAAGACTGTGCTTCTTCCAGACGGTTAGGCGTCACGGTCTAGACATCCAGAGGAATTGTGGATCGCCAGTGACCAAGTATGTGAAGGTTTGGAAATCGCTGAAGACTTACCACAGTGATTGGGCGAGTCTGCGTGACCTTAGTTCAAGGAGAATCTGGTGAGGACTTGGTGTCTGAGCTGCTTGCTTTCGGTGTTGGGTGTCCGGGACTGCGTGTCCTCGAGTTTAAATACTCGGCCGCTCAACAGGACGTGGCCAGAGGCAGCGAGTTGGAACTGGTCTACCAAATCATTGTCTTCACCAACCCTAACTGGTTCTATTTCCTCAACCCTTTCATTTCCTCATTCTTGTGTTGAGTGTTTGTCATATCTGTGTTTGAAGACTTTGGTAGAAGACTTTCTCAATTTCCTCAGTTCAATTTCTTGATCTGTTTGTCTTCATCTTGTGTTATCCTGTGATTCGCTTTCTGTACTCTGTGATTGTCTTCATTTCATCATGATGACTATGCTTATAATCTGTTATGCTTACTTACGAGTACTTATTCCGCTGCATGTATTTCTTAGCTAAGGAATTTCCTCAGCAAATTCCTCGTGAAGAATTTGTAAATTCTCTAAAATCGCCTATTCACCCCCTCTAGTCGATATAGCACTTTCAATTGGTATCGAGCAAGGTACTCCCTTGTTACGTGTGATTTTAGTTTAACCACGGGTTTTAGTTATATCGGCCGCCGGTATGATCAAGGTCTCAGCTGGGTGTCCTACCTTGATGGGACGGACTACCCCTCTTGGAAGAACAAAATCACGAATGCATCTTGAAGCAATTGACAATGATCTACGGTATGTTGTGACAAAAGGTGTTTCCTCGGTCACACCCTCTACGAATGATCTTGATGTGAAGAGATTCAAGCAACTCGATTCTCAAGCGAAGAATATCATATGTGGCCATCTGAGCAAAGGCCAATATGGAAGAGTGAGTGCTTTGGAATCTGCCAAACTCATTTGGGACGAGGCTGTCCAAAGTAAATGAAGGTGTTTCAACTCAGCGTGACTCTCGAGTTGATGTTCTTGGAATCTCTTCAACGCTTCAAAAGACTCGACAACGAAAATGTTCAACAAACCTTGATCGCCTCCTGACATCTCAAATGAGCTTCAAGCATTGGGTGCCTTGACATCACCGACCATGAGGTGGTGAAGAAATTACTAAGATAAACGATTCCTCATTTGATACTCAGCGCGATGATACAAACGAGGCTGACTACAAGTCTCTTGATCCTGCTTGATATCCTCGAAGGCTAAATACTCACGAGTTCAGACTTGCTGAAAAGAGATCTCTATGGTTACGGCTATGGAAAAACACGTGCCACGAAGGCCAAGGCTGAATCTAATCACGAGAGTGAAGAATCGGTAGTAGCCTTGGAGATCTGAAGAATTTGGCGAGAGCTAACTTTCGTGAAGAAATTCGAGAAATTCACAAAGGCGTGGTCGTTTTGGAAAATCCTCAAAAGCGGTGATTCCTCATCTAGTGACTATAGCGAAGACTTTGCCACAAATGCAAGAAACCTGGTCACTATATCCAAGATTGTCCTCGATGGGAAAAGGAATTAAGAAAGAAGAAACACAAGGATTACAGTTACGATGGCGTGAAGAAGAAGAAGAAATCATCAAATCTTCATCATCAAAATCCTCAAAGCCTTCTTCTCACAAGAAGAGCAGCTCCAAAAACTCGGGCATTCATTGGCAAGAAATGGACTACGAAGCTGAATCGAGGAAAATGAGGAAGAGGAGAATGCGAAGAATCCGAATCTGGTGTGGCTAGTCGGCTTTTGCTCGCCTATGTTAGCAAGTCCATCTTCAACAGCTGAAAGCGGCTCGCCGACAAACACGATGAGGAAAATGATGACTCGCTCCACCTATTGCTTCATGGCAAAAGGTGCCAAGGTACTCAATTTCACCTCCTCTGAATCCGGTGAAAATGAATCGATGAGGATCTTAAGCCCACTACTCTAAACTTGCTAAGATTGCTATAAAACAACAAAGGGCTTTTGAAAAGGTTCAAAACATGCTAGATAAGAGTGATGATATGTTAGGTGAAGAAATGGATCGCACTCAAGCCCTAATGAAAATCTTGAGAAAGTTGGTCTAGGCTTGACAGCCTTCAAGTCATCATAACACTCTCTTATCGATCATGAGAAACTTTCTTATGAATTTCTTCAAAAGAAAAGCAAGATCTTGAGAAGCTAGGCGAGTTATGAAGATCTTGAGAGGGCGCGATTCATTACTTGCTCAACAAATCAGCGCTTCTCAAGAAGAATTTGTTCCTCCATGCTTAAAATGCATTGAGCGTGAATCTGCTAATTCTTCACTGAATGTTCAAATGCTTCAATTGTTACAAATTCTTCACCTGCCTCTACTATCACTAATTCCTCATCGAGGACATTGCTAGTATCCTTGCACGATCTGCAGGGCTGAAGGAATTGTACATGCAGGGCATGTACAAAAGCCTCAAAGGGCATCGGACTCTTTGTGATGTGCTTAAAAGCAGATCCTCAACAGAAACCCTAGGAAGAGGTATTGCCTTTGAGAGGAAACTCAATCTTGATGGAGCGTCTTTGGGCGTGGCGATATCCCAAAACCTCATGGGTTCTGCAAAGGGACCTCAGTTGATCCATCTACCTTATCTGGTTTTACATGTGAATTTCCTCATTACGATGATGAGTCATTTGACTCAAACTATAAACTATTCAAAAATCAGAATGGTGAAGTATTTGCTAGATATGTTGGCACTAAGCTGCGAGGAGCGGTCCCCTATGAAGAAAATCTGGGTTCCCAAGAAATGTCTTGAAAGTCTTGGTGAATGTCCTCATGACACCACATGAAGAAAAGGAACCCAGATCAAATTCTTCATATGGACAAAATTCTTCATATGGATCCAAGTCCTCATACGGACCAAATTCCTCACGTGGATCAAATTCCTCAAAAGGATCAAAGTCCTCATATGATTATCATCGTGCTAACAACTCTTTTGTTGAGGGTAGAGCTAAGGGCTATGAATATGTGCATTATTCTTCAAACCAATATGTTCATAAGTCCTCGAAGAATTTTCTGCTTATTCATATGCTTACCTAACCCCTCTTATGTGAAGCGAAATGGTTTGGCCTCTATGCCACCATTCTCATATGGTGCTTCTTAGAATGATGAACTCTTTGCCACCTTGAGATGTGGGTGGTGAAGAAAAAGAACTAATCTCTTCTGCAGGGTCAGGTCTCGGGCGTGTCTTAAGCGTCTGAAGAATTTCTTTGGGGCACGACAAAATGCACGAAGAAAGGGCGAGGCTAATCATGATGAAATGAACTTTCATTTCACCGTCCTCATCTTGCTTATCGATTATCTTGTTGATGAAATTCATCGATGAATTTGATATCATATTCTTCTTGATGAAGTATATGAGATGTAAGTTGTACTAATTCATCTGCGGGATGATCAACCCAAAAGCCACGGTGGGTTCTCGATAGTGGATGTACAAATCACATGGTGGTGACAAGAATCTATTGATGGATGCTCCTTATCACCGTCACATCTGAAGCATATCATCTTTTTGACAAAGGCAAAAGTCGGTATTGGGACTTGGTAAGGTTGCAATCTCTAAGGACATGCACATGGACAAAGTCATGCTTGTTGAGTCTTTAGGATATAACCTCATGTCGGTCTCAATGCTTTGTGATCTTGATATGGTAGTTATCTTTGGCAAATATCGTTGTGTTGTGATTATGGGAAGGCTGACAATTCCAAAGTCTTGAAGGCTTTAGGAGAGGAGACTTGTATATTGTTGATTTTCCCGAGGACCACAACCAGCCCGTGTCTACTTGCAAAAGCTTGAAGGCTGGCTATGGCATCGGCGACTTGGTCCATGAGCATGAGGAATTTACTGCGCTTGCGAAGAAGAAGCATGTCATTGGCATTGAGAATGTCAAATTCCTCAAGAATCACTTATCACGAACTGTGAAGCTGGAAAAATGACCAGGCCAAGCATCCGTGAAGACTATCATGACCACTACTCGTCCCTTGAATTGCTTCACATGGACCTCTTTGGTCCCAATCATTACTCGGTATCGTTAATGAAGCATCACTATATGGCTTTGTTATTGTTGATGATTACTCTCGTTACACATGGGTACACATTGTTACTTACAAAAATCAAGTGCGGGAAATCTTCAAGCGATTTTCCTCGAGGGCTTCAACCAACTTTGGTGTGAAGATCAAGCACATCGGGAAGTGACAATGGAACTGAGTTCAGAATTCGGACTTGATGACTATCTTGATGAACTTGGTATTACTCATGAGTTATCTGCTCCTTATACTCCTCGGCAAAATGGCGTCGTGGGCGCAAAATAGAACTCTTGTTGAGATGGCTGCACTATGCTTGATGAATACAAAAGCGCCTAGTCGTTTACGGATTGAAGCAATTGACCTTTGCGTGCCACATCATCAACAGTATATCTTCAAATTCTTCAAGAAGGCGCCTATGAACTCCTCGCGACAAGAAACCCAATGTAAGTTATTTCAAAGTCTTGATTGCTAAATGCTGGATTAGAGATCCTCACCACACCTCTAAATTTGCACGAAAGCACATGAGGTTTTATGCTTGGTTCGGAAAGGACTACACCTCTGAGTCTTCAACATCGCACTTCACAAGATTGTTGACCATGTAGATGTGCGGTTCGATGAAACTAATGGCCATAAAGAGAGCACCTACATACATGTTAGCGAACCAGCACTGAGGATTCTATCGAGGTTCAAAACAGCGAGGATGTCATTCCTCTTGAAGAAGCTGCTGAAGAATTCATTCTGTCTGTGAAAAACGTCGGTGATGCACTGAAGATAATCTTGAAGAAAATGGTCTTTGAGGAAAATGATCAAATTCCTCGAAGACAACCAGCTCATCCTCGCGTTGCAAAAAGAAGTGCAAGTTGACAAGATCATCGATGACATTGAGCGCGGAGTCCTCTCACTCGCTCAAAGCTTCACACTTATCTAACTTTTGTGGGCACTATGCTTTTGTCTCTATCACGAGAGCCCACTAAGGTAGATGAAGCATTTACGGGCGGAGTGGATTCAGGCCATGCAAGAAGAATTACATCGATTCGAGCTCAACAACGTCACAGGAGGCGGTCAAGCGTCCAGATCCACGCAAGCATAATATCATTGGCACAAAGTGGATCTACCGCAACAAACAAGATGAAAATGGTCTTGTGGTGAGGAATAAAACACGACTAGTAGCTCAAGGCTACAGCGAGTTGAAGAATTGATTTGATGAAACTTTTACACTGTTGCTAGACTTGAGTCTATTAGCATATTACTACGCCTATGCTAACCATCACAATATCACTTTATATCAAATGGATGTGAAAAGTGCATTCCTCAATGGTAAGCTTGAGGAAGAAGTATATGTTGCTCAACCCCAGGTTTGAAGATCCAAAGAATCGACAAAGTCTTGAGACTAAATAAGGCCCTCTATGGCCTCAAGCAAGCCCTCGGGCGTGGTATGATACATTGAAGAATTCTTCGTGAAGAATGGCTTCACACCAGTTCACTCGACCCTACTCTCTTTACTAAATCTTATGATGGTGAACTGTTTGTGTGCCAAATATATGTTGATGATATTATCTTTGGTTGTCTTGACCAGCGTTATAGTGATGAATTTGCCTATATGATGAGTGAAGAATATCAAATGTCTATGATGGGAGAGTTGAAATTCTTCTTAGGTCTTCAAATTAAATCAACAACACAATGGCATATTCATATCTCGGAGAAATACCTCAAAGATGTCACGAAGAAATTACGGCATGCAAGATTGCAAAGGTGTCAAAATTCCTATGCCCACAAATGGCCATCTATGCCAGATGAAAATGGTATTGACTTGATCACAAGGTATACCGCTCCATGATTGGTTCTTTATTGTACTTATGTGCATCTAGGCGGATATAATGCTTAGTGTTTGCATGTGTGCCCGATTTCAAGCTACAGAAGAATCACACCATAAGGCTGTGAAGCATATTCTTGATATCTAGCTCACACACCAACACTAGGATTATGGTACCCCAAGGGCTCTACTTTTGATCTCATTGGATATTACGACTCGACTATCTTTGGTGATCGTGTGGACATAAGTCAACATCTGGTACTTGTCATTTCCTCGGACGATCTTTGGTGCATTGGTCCTCGAAGAAGCGAGCTGCGTATCCTTCATCCTTGCGGAAGCTGAATACATTCTCTGCTGGCTCGTGTTGTGCTCAATTACTATGGATGAAGCAAACCCTCAAGGACTACGGCATCAACGTGAAGAATGTGCCTCTCTCTTGTGACAATGAGAGTGCCATCAAGATTGCTCACAACCCATTCAGCACTCGAAGACAAAGCACATTCAAATTCGTCATCATTTTCTTGTGATCATGTGTTGAAGGCGACATCTCCATCGAGCACGTGAAGGCGAAGAACAACTAGCTGATATCTTCACTAAGCCCTTGGATGAGAAGAGATTTAGCAAGTTGCGGTGTGAGCTAAATATCTTAGAATCTTGAGCGTTCTTTGAAAAGGACACACATCCTAACACTCATGCAAAATTGATGACTTAGATGTGCAACACATGAAGAAGCGTTTTCTTCAATCAATGAAGAATAACACTCTAAGTGTGAAGAAATTAATGAAGAATTGATTCTCGAACCCTCGACAATTATGCTGCGGTGTATGAAATCATCATTCTTATCTGATTGGGTCCGCCACCACCAAAGTTGAAAATCTTCAATTTGAGTTTTCCTCAGTTTTGAAATTCTTGAGTTTTTGAAATTCTTCAGTTTTCAAATTCTTGATTTTCAAATTCTTCAACTTTGCAAAATCTTCCTTTGTTTCGTCTTTCTTCATTGGCTATATATATATATGGATTTATGTCCTCTACAACATTCACTTATGGTTATTTCTTCAAGTCGTTTTTACTGCTAAGTGAATGTGATGGGACCCTTTCCCCTCTATGCTATACTCAACCCAATCCATTCACAAATTCTTCATGTCGTTCTACTTTGAAACTCGTTCAAATTCTTCCTTTGTGTCCTTGACAGTGAAGAAATTACAGCGAACTTTAAAACAAATCTTATTCAAACCGTTCCGCATCCCACGATGCATTATTTTATTCACCCACGATCTCACGATCTCCACTACGAATGCGTGGGTGACACATGTCGTGAGAAGAGCGGTCGAGCACGTTAGTCCTAAATCTTGGACGATCCGTTTTCCGTGGCTATAAATACCCTCTCTCCTTCCTCACTCTTTTACTCCGCTCGACCTCTCTCGCTTCGAGCTCCTCAAAACCCTAAGCGCCGCCTTCTCCATAAATCGCCGGTGAGGAAAAGCTTCCTTGCCTTGACCTCTTCGCGGCGTACTCGCGCCGACCAGTGGAATATCTTCACTCCGCCGTCGCCGTAGCTGATTTCCTCTGCCAAGTTAGAGGCGGAGAAGATCTGAGCAGACGAACTTCCCAACTGTTCATCTCAGTTAGTCGTGTTCTTCACTTGGAGTAAATTAAAAGTTACTTTTATTACTCGCTTTGATTCTCAAATCTTCTTCAAATTCTTCAAAGGTGTTTATTTCAAATTCCTCACACATATGAACACCTCAAATCTCTTGACTCATTTCTCTAAGCAATGATTTTCTTCAAGATTCCTCAATTGTGTGGATCTTGATCTATACAACTCTGGAACCTAAGATAAAAGAGCGCTTATTGAAATTCTTCAAAGGCTCATCTGGTCAAAATCCTCAAAACTTGTTCTTTTTGAAAAACCCTCGAAGCATATGACCTCTTCAAATTCCTCGCACCTATACTACATTCCACGGTACAAATGTCTGCTGCTGAATCCTAGGTTCTCATCAACTTAACTCATTTGCAGCGTTCCTCGAAGAAAAACTGCACACTTCTTGAGAGAACTCAATTGTTCAATTTCCTCAACTGAAGAAAATGGCGAGATGGTAAGAAGCCACGAAGGGAGGAAAGAAACACGAGGTCATGACGACATTGAAATCCGAGGAAATATATCTTGACTCATACACGGATGAGGAAAGCAAAAATCAGCGCAAAGGTGCGTATCTGAGAAGATTGAGCGGAGATGGGCGCGGGAATGGAAGGAATACCGATATGTAACACCTAAGTACATGAAGAAATTAGCGTTAAATCCTCCATGCCCAAGAGCTCCTTTGGCACCAGGCCAAATAGCTGATCCCACTAGCGTCAAGCGGTGAGGACTTTCACGATGAGTGGGCTAAGCGTAAAGCAAAGTTGGCTAAGCAAGCAAAGGAAGCGGTGAAGAAATTCAATGAGGATTACGCATTGCTGCTGCTTACTTGGTCTCGGTCAAGCAAAGAAATCGATGCAAAGAAGTCTGCTAATAAGCCAAGTGCTTCATCATCTAGCCCTCACGGCCAAGTTCATCGCCACAGCTCCCTCCGGGCAAATTCCTCGTGACAAATTCCTCACACCTACTGTTCCATCAAAGTCCTCAAATTGCTCCGTCCAAACCTTGAGTTCTGTGCACCTAGCTACTTGTCAAAGGGCTACTGGTTTCTCAATTACCTCGAGCATCTCTGCAAGTTCTCGGTTGCTCTCAATTCTTCATCTGGCCCGACTTCTGCTGAAGACAAAAGCACAGTGGGCGTGGTCCTCGGCCTAGCCAAGGAAGAAACAACTTGTAGTCCACGTGCCATCGATGATGAGGCATCGATGAAGAACTTGAAGAAATCATCGAGAGACGCCAAGTTAGAGCACGCAAGAGCCAAGGGAACATCATGCCCTTTGCTTTTGGACCGAAGAAAGTCCTCGACTTCATCGACCTGCAGCACAATGATCTCAATACCCCTCTTTGATCTTCCTTTGACACTGGTCAAAAGTCATATGTTGACTCACTTCATGATGAAGAAAATGGAAGTTCGAAGCGAGGGAAATCAAAGAAGGCTCAATACTGAGGAAGGAGAGGTTCTGAAGAAAATGTTGTCAAGATGACACTGAGGAACTCCTTCAAATCAAACTGAAATTCAGAACCTCGGCCAAGAACTTGACACATACTATCTTGATTGGCAAGTAGTCAAGACCAGATTAAATCAACTTTGTGAAGAAACTCATAACATTGCTTTTTGTGCAACATGAAAATCCTCGGTGAAGCCTCTGCTCAGCCTAATGAAGAAAAATGCCAGCCAGCTGAAGCTCAACTTCTTTGAAGAAAATGCTGATTCGAGGGCTGATGAAGAAATTCCAACCATTGAAGAAATTGCCGGGGAACCCACTAGTAGTGCGCTGAAGAAAGCTGCTCAAAGGCAGAGGCTGCATCGATTGCTCTGAAGAAAATACCAAATTCCTCGGCTCCTCTGCGCCAATTCAACTCCAATTCTTCCATCTGCTTACGATGTGAAGAAAACCAAAGCTCTTGAGCAAGCTGCTGTGAAAAAAGAAAGCATCAGCTGCGTCGATTCTTGACTTTGAAGAAAATGAAGCCAATGACCAGCTCATTGAAAACCCAATTGATGCTATTCAATTTCCTCCATACCATCAAAGTAGTTCCTTTTGGAGAAGATATGAAATCAACGGATCGATGAAGAACATCAATCTCACCTTTCGTCGGAGAAAATTGATGAAGAAATTGAAGTGGAAGCAATCCCTTCAACCCCGGTCATTCCTCATCAGACCATGAAATTCCTCAAGCTGATGCTTGAGGAAAATGAAAATGAAGATGTGGATATTGGATGCACCACTCCGGTGATCAATGATGACTTTTGGGAAAAGTCAGCATCCCAATACTCCTCTCTTCACCCTTCAACAAGTTCCTCACTCCCCTGCCTGATTGTCGGATAGACTACGAAGAAAATCAACCCATTGGTTACGTGCATGAAGAAATTCCAGCCACTAGTGCTGATGAAGCTGCTGCTTCTGCTGAAAATCCTCGGGCGCACAAGTTGAGGACCAAGAAATTCCTCAGGTGAAGAACTGAACTTATGATTCGAGGTGGTGATGCAACTCAACGACACCCTACTGCCCAAGCAAAGAATCCGTTCTCAACCAAACAAAAGTTCAAGGCTGAAGATTTCTTTGCCGAGCATGTGTTCTTCTTGAATATAATCCCTATGATTACGCTCGAATTAGGAAGAAGCGCTTACGGACTGCGAGTCAAGCAAACTTCTATTCCTCGGTGCTTTTCAACAAGGACAAAATCTTGATCATGCTCATATTCCTCATGTGGATATGGAGTCATTTGCCGGGCTTTGAGCCCGTCCTCGGTGTTCTTCACGATGAGGACTTCTAAACTTACTAGCGATATTTGTGTTTGGAGCGAAGAGCTAATTCTTGATTCTATGCAACCACCACATCACGGAGGCCTTTGAAGATGTAACTTCATGGGTCTTAGATTGGATGACGAAAATACTCACTACAAGGCACCGACCAAGTGAATTGCCCGTGCCCTACCACTAGTCCTCCGGCTTGATGGTGCGTCGCATCTATGAAGAAAAGAACTTTCAAATCACTATATGCAAGTCTTGATGAAGCCTTTGAAACCAAAGGCAAGCTCAAGGACCAAATTCCTCGTCAAGGATTATTATATGTGCCTCGAGCAGTCTGCTCGAATTTTGGCGAAGACTATGAGTCCTATCAAGAGCCCACGACTTCGAATGATGAAGAGTCGTTGGCATCATGAAGAATATGCTTTTCAACATCATCCATGGCGTTCCGTCAATTTCCATGATTTCTTCATGAGGACTCGGCTAACATTGCCATGTCACCTTTTGAGTGAAGCCTTATGCACCTTGGATTATGAGATTCATCGGTCAAGATCTTCACTGAATTACAAAGGTGATACTTTGAACCACTGCAGCTACACCCCGATTGAAGTCCTCAAGCGGCCAATTGCCTCGGTGATGAAAAGGAAGGCTGCTGCTGTGATAGATGAAGGCATTAGTCCATTGGATGGACGGTTTATAAGCAACATCCTACTCCACCAATGATGACTACGCACACATGACTCGGCGGCAAATACCTCGGTTAAGCATAGTCCTCAAGCTCGCACCCGGGTGATGACGATCGTGAGTTACTCCTCGGTCTTCATCGGAAGGTTGATCGCAATCATAAGTGGGTCAAGCGTCGGTTTGGAACTCTTCTTTACAACATGACCTCAACTCACAATGCGGTGAAGAAAAACCACTACTATCTTCATGAAACCTTCAAAGCGCTCTGGGCTGTTCTTTCACATGTCTACAATGAAGAAGGCTGCAATCAATGGGACTCAAGGAAGAATTTGGTGTGCACCTCCTCAGAAGAAATTCAAGAGAAGTCAAAGTTCCTTCCTTGGTGGCCAGCTCCTATTCTTCATCTCGCGATCTTGATGAAAATGAAGATTTGGAAGACAACTTCTGCTGGTCCTACTTCAGCGAACAACCCGAGCAATCTTTGGCGCTCGTCTTCAACAGAAATTCTTCAAGGCGTTAGTCCTCAGTTTCGATCCTTTTGGTCATTCGATGACAAGGGGAGAAATTTGAGTTAGTCTTCAAGCGGGTCTCGTTTTGTCTATATACAATATTTTATTAAGTTACAACTCTCGTTCTTAGAAACCTTTTATTGGATCGAGTTGTAATCTTAAACCGATGGTGCTTTGATACTTTTGATGCATTATGCTTTTGCTCTATGCACTGATTACAGTAGTGTTGATATGCTCTGATATTTGTTATGCTCTGATCCTCATGAGCTCGTTGAAAATCTTCAAATCGATTTGGGATCTGATACTCATGAAAAGTTTCAAATTACTCATACGCATTGGGCTCTGATACTCTTTATGCATTATTTTGCATGCTCTGCATACCATCAAGCACCATATTTCATCATGCATTTAAAATTCCTCATATTATTTGTCAAATGCGTGTATGAATTACAAGATATAGGGGGAGATCTCCATGATTCAATTCTTCAAATGTGCATTGCCTCAAAAGCAAATTCCTCACTATGCACATCTTGAGAGGAGTTCTTCTATATCTTGCAATCAAATCCTCATTATCGATATTTACACTTCATATGTTTATCCCGTTGAAAACTTAACCTATATTGTCATCAATCACCAAAGGGGAGATTGTAAGTGCATCTAGTGCCTTAGTGATTTTGGTGTATTGAAGACTTATAGGTTAAGTAACTAATCTTGTTTGTGAGTGTACACAGGTCTATAAGTCTATGAGGAGTTTGATATTTACGGAAAAGTCGACCCTAAAATGAATTTCTTCAATGAAGAATTTGATATTACGAAGACTTTAAGAAGACTTTGAAAGTGAAGAAATTGGTGTGATTACGAAGACTTGGTATTCGCTTGAGGAATATGAGGCGTGAAGACTTTTGTTTTTCGTAGTTTCATTTTCTCTTTCTTGAGTCATAGGAAACACCGTCTGTTAAAGAAATTAGAGAAATACTAAGGAAAAATTTCCATTTGATGCTCAACTCAAATCCTACACCTACCAATTCCTTGGTGAAGCTTTTGGAAATCTCATACAGATTCAGTCAATTTCTTGATGTGAGCAAGCTCTTACAGTCCTTTGAAATTATTACGGCGAGGAGTTAAGATTCGCATTCTGAATTGCCTACCTGATGAGAACATGATAGCCACGAGAATTTGATGTTCAAATTCCAACCATTGTTGTCTTTGCTTGCGGCTGTCCAAAATATCTTATCCACCTAACGGTCATATCATTGAAGGGCATTTATGTCTTATCATGTCGGGCTGCTCCCTAGGCTATAAATAGCCGCCTACAACCACTAGTTGGTTGGCTGCTCGAAGAACTTGACACTTGTCATTTGAGAGCAACCCATCCTCGAGGACTTTGGCGAAAATCATCAAGTGAGGAAAAACCCAAAAGAGAAAAACCCAAAAACAAACCCTACAAACCCAAAGTGATTGAGCATCCTTTGAAGAAATTGATCAGCGTGGATCCGCGCTTTTACCTTTGAAGGTGTGCTTCTTCAGACGGTTAGGCGTCACGGTCTAGAACATCAAGAGGAATTGTGGATCGTGAGTGACCAAGTATGTGGAAGGTTTGGAAATGCGCTGAAGACTTACCACGAGTGATTGGGCGAGGTGCTGTGTGACCTTAGTTCAAGGAGAATCGGTGAGGACTTGGTGTCTGAGCTGCGTGCTCGGTGGCTGGAGTGTCCGGGACTGCGTGTCCTCGAGTTTAAATACTCGGCCGCTCAACAGGACGTGACCTGGCTGGGGCAGTTGGAACTGTCTACCAAATCATTGTCTTCACCAACCTAATGGTTCTATTTCCTCAACCCTTTCATTTCCTCATTCTTTGTGTTGAGTGTTTGTCATATCTGTTTGAAGACTTTGGTAGAAGACTTTCTCAATTTCCTCAGTTCAATTTCTTGATCTGTTTGTCTTCATCTTGTGTTATCCTGTGATTCGCTTTCGTACTCTGTGATTGTCTTCATTTCATCATGATGACTATGCTTGTAATCTGTTATGCTTACTTACGAGTACTTATTCCGCTGCATGTATTTCTTAGCTAGGAATTTCCTCACCGACAAATTCCTCGATGAAGAATTTGTAAATTCTCTAAAATGCCTATTCACCCCCTCTAGTCGATATAACGCACTTTCGAGGTCCCCATTGTAATCTGTGTCAGAAATTTTGATCATAAATTTAACTAATGAAATGTTAGTGCATGTCATGAACTACTCCATCCATCTAGGTGAGGTAAGTCATCTTAGGCTGTACGCAATGTGACCAAGGAGGAGGAAAAGCGAGAAGCGTTAATGTTTATTTGCTAATTAATAGTATTGCATGCAATGGAACTAACCTTTGCATGTCGTGTTTGATATCTCTCAGTCATTAAAAAACATGCACTCTTTATCTCTTATTGGTATGATATGTCAAGAAGCAAAGAGGTAGAAGTTAATGCAATGACGCCTATAGTGTTTGAGATTATTTGGTTTTCGTAAGATGACACACACCCTAGATGCACCGCGCCTAAGTGTTTTGAGTAACATTTTATAAGTTAGATCTTTGGTCAAAATTTACTCAAATTACAATGGTGAGGAATAAACCAGAGGCGAGTAGTAGTTTAGAAGCCCAAATAAATGAGTAGGCGCCTTATTGTTACTCTCCACATGACTAGTCTTGTGGGAAAAGCTGGAAGCCACAAAGAACCCCACCTGCAATTTGTCCGGATAGACTACGAAGAAAATCAACCCGGTTACGTGCATGAAGAAATTCCAGCCACTAGCGCTGATGAAGCTGCTTCTTCTTGCTGAAAATCCTCGGTTTACACAAGTTGAGGACCAAGAAATTCCTCAAGGTGAAGAACACTGAACTTATGATTCCGGTGGTGATGCAACTCATGACACCCCTCTGCCCAAGCAAAAGAATCCGTTCTCAACCAAACAAAGTTCAAGGCTGAAGATTTCTTTGCGAGCATGTGTTCTTCTTGAATATAATCCCTATGATTACGCTCGAATTAGGAAGAAGCGCTTACGGACTGCGAGTCAAGCAAACTTCTATTCCTCGGTGCTTTTCAACAAGGACAAAATCTTGATCATGCTCATATTCCTCATGTGGATATGGAGTCATTGCCGGGCTTTGAGCCGTCTCGTGTTCTTCACGGCGGGACTTCTAAACTTCTGCTGTGATATCGTGATTGGAGCGAAGAGCTAATTCTTGATTCTATGCAACCCGCACATCACGGAGGCAATGAAGATGTAACTTCATGGGTCTTGGATTGGATGACGAAAATACTCACTACAAGGCACCGACAAGTGAATTGCCGTGCCCTACCATAGTCCTCCGCTTGATGGTGCCGCGTCGCATCTATGAAGAAAAGAACTTTCAAATCACTATATGCAAGTCTTGATGAAGCCTTTGAAACCAAGGCAAGCTCAAGGACCAAATTCCTCGTCAAGGAATTATTATATATGCCTCGAGCAGTCTATCAATTTTGTGAAGACTATGAGTCCTATCAAGGGCCACGACTCGAATGATGAAGAAGTCGTTGGCATCATGAAGAATATGCTTGTTCAACATCATCCATGGCGTTCCGTCAATTTCCATGATTTCTTCATGAGGACTCAGCTAACATTGCCATGTCACCTTTTGAGTGAAGCCTTATGCACCTTGGATTATGAGATTCATCGGTCAAGATCTTCTTTGAATTACAAAGGCGATACTTTGAACCACTGCAGCTACCTGCCCCGATTGAAGTCCTCAAGCGGCCAATTGCCTCGGTGATGAAAAGGAAAGGCTGCTGCTGTGATAGATGAAGCATTAATCCATTGGATGGACAGTTTAGCAAACATCCTACTCCACCAATGATGACTCGCCACACATGACTCGTGACAAATACCTCGATTAAGCATAGTCCTCAACTCTCGCACCGAGGTGATGGCGATCGTGAGTTACTCCTCGGTCTTCATCGGAAGGTTGATCGCAATCATAAGTGGGTCAAGCGTCGGTTTGGAACTCTTCTTTACAACTGACCTCAACTCACAATGCGGTGAAGAAAAACCACTACTATCTTCATGAAACCTTCAAGCGCTCTGGGCTGTTCTTTCACATGTCTACAATGAAGAAGCGCAATCAATGGGACTCAAGGAAGAATTTGGTGATGCGCACCTCCTCAGAAGAAATTCAAGAAAGTCAAAGTTCCTTCCTTGGTGGCCAGCTCCTATTCTTCATCTCGCGTCTTGATGAAAATGAAGATTTGGAAGACAACTGCTTGCTGGTCCTACTTCAGCGAACAACCCGACAATCTTTGGCGCTCCGTCTTCAACTTGAAATTCTTCAAGAAGCGTTAGTCCTCGGTTTGATCCTTTTGGTCATTCGATGACAAAGGGAGAAATTTGAGTTAGTCTTCAAGCGGGTCTCGTTTTGTCTATATCGATATTTTATTAAGTTACAACTCGTTCTTCGAAACCTTTTATTGGATCGAGTTGTAATCTTAAACCCGATAGTGCTTTGATACTTTTGATGCATTATGCTTTTGCTCTATGCACTGATTACAGATAGTGTTGATATGCTCGATATTTGTTATGCTACGATCCTCATGAGCTCGTTGAAAATCTTCAAATCGATTTGGGATCGATACTCATGAAAAGTTTCAAATTACTCATCGCATTGGGCTACGATACTCTTTATGCATTATTTTGCATGCTCTGCATACCATCAAGCACCATATTTCATCATGCATTTAAAATTCCTCATATTATTTGTCAAATCGTGTATGAATTACAAGATATAAGGGGAGATCTCCATGATTCAATTCTTCAAATGTGCATTGCCTCAAAAGCAAATTCCTCACTATGCATCTTGAGGAGTTCTTCTATATCTTGCAATCAAAATCCTCATTATCGTATTTACACTTCATATGTTTATCCCGTTGAAAACTTAACCTATATTGTCATCAATCACCAAAAGGGAGATTGAAAGTGCATCTAGTGCCTTAGTGATTTGGTGTATTGAAGACTTATAGGTTAAATGTAATCTTGTTTGTAAGTGTACACAGGTCTATAAGTCTATGAGGAGTTTGATATTCTGAGAGAAAGTCGACCCTAAAATGAATTTCTTCAAGCGAAGAATTTGATATACGAAGACTTTACGAAGACTTTGAAAGTGAAGAAATTGGTGTGATTCGAAGACTTGGTAATCGCTTGAGGAATATGAAGCGTGAAGACTTTTGTTTTCGTAGTTTCATTTCTCTTTCTTGAGTCATAAAACACATCTTTGTTAAAGAGAATTAGAAATACTAAGGAAAAATTTCCATTTGATGCTCAACTCAAAATCCTACACCTACCAATTCCTTGAGTGAAGCTTTTGGAAATCTCATACTGATTCAGTCAATTTCTTGATGTGAGAGGCAAGCTCTTACAGTCCTTGAGAATTTATTACGGCGAGGAGTTAAAATTCGCCCGATCTGAATTGCCTACCTGATGAGAACATGATAATACGAGGAATTTGATGTTCAAATTCCAACCATTGTTGTCTTCTTGTGGCTGTCAAAATATCTTATCCACCTAACGGTCATATCATTGAAGGGCATTTATGTCTTATCATGTCGGGCTGCTCCTAGGCTATAAATAGCCGCCCCTACAACCACTAGTTGGTTGGCTGCTCGAAGAACTTGACACTTGTCATTTGAGAGCAACCCATCCTCACGAGGACTTTGGCGAAAATCATCAAGTGAGGAAAAACCCAAAAGTGAGAAAAACCCAAAACCAAACCCTACAAACCCAAAGTGATTGAGCATCTTGAAAGAAATTGATCCAGCGTGGATCCGGCCTTTTACCTTTGAAGACTGTGCTTCTTCGAGACGGTTAGGCGTCACGGTCTAGAAACATCAAGAGGAATTGTGGATGCTAGAGTGACCAAGTATGGGAAGGTTTGGAAGTCGCTGAAGACTTACCACAGTGATTGGGCCAGTGCATGTGACCTTAGTTCAAGGAGAATCTGGTGAGGACTTGGTGTCTGAGCTGCGTGCTTTCGGTGGTTGGGTGTCCAGGGACTGCGTGTCTCGAGTTTAAATACTCGGCCGCTCAACCAGGCGTACAAGCTGAGGCAGCGATTGGGCCTGAGTCTACCAAATCATTGTCTTCACCAACCTAGCTGGTTCTATTTCCTCAACCCTTTCATTTCCTCATTCTTGTGTTGAGTGTTTGTCATATCTGTGTTTGAAGACTTTGGTTGAAGACTTTCTCAATTTCCTCAGTTCAATTTCTTGATCTGTTTGTCTTCATCTTGTGTTATCCTGTGATTCGCTTTACGTACTCTGTGATTGTCTTCATTTCATCATGATGACTATGCTTGTGTCTGTTATGCTTACTTACGAGTACTTATTCAATTGCATGTATTTCTTAGCTAAGGAATTTCCTCACGACAAATTCCTCGGTGAAGAATTTGTAAAATTCTCTAAAATCGCCTATTCACCCCCCTCTAGTCGATATAACGCACTTTCAGGTCCCCATTGTAATCTGTGTCAAATTTTGATCATAAATTTAACTAATGAAATGTTAGTGCATGTCACATGCACTACTCCATCCGTCTAGGTGAGTAAGTCATCTTAGGCTGTGCACACGTGACCAAGGAGGAGGAGAAAGCGAGAAAGCGTTAATGTTTATTTGCTAATTAATAGTATTGCATGCAATGAACTAACCCTTGCATGTCGTGTTTGATATCTCAAGTCATTAAAGCATGCACACTCTTTATCTCTTATTGGTTGATATGTCAAGAAACAAAAAGCGAGGTAGAAGTTAATGCAGTAGCGCCTAAGTGTTTTGAGATTATTTGGTTTTAAGTAAGATGACTTACACACCTAGATGCACGGCGCCTAAGTGTTTTGAGTAACATTTTATAAGTTAGATCTTTGGTCAAAATTTAGCACAAATTACAATGGTGAGGAATAAACCAGGACGGAGTAGTAGTTTAGAAGCCCAAATAAATGAGTGAGGCGCCTTATTGTTACTCTCCTTGTGACTAGTCTTGTGGGAAAAGCTGGGAAGCCACCAAAGAACTGGCCCTAGGAGTAGTAGCTAGGGATCGAGTGTGGGAGATGAACAGGAGAAAATAAATCTGGAGAGATGAAATGCAAAAAAGGCGGAGGGATGTGATGGTTGCTTGTCCGTTTATTTTACGGACCACGTATTCTTTGGGAGTGGTTGGGTTTTGTGATATAATGACTTCTTGCCACACCACAGTGAGAGGTGAGACTCCGTGCAGCGCCGCCCCTACACTTGTACTACATCGGTCGTGGTTTATTAGTCCCCCATTGAATTTGGTGAAGATTTAAGCGACAAAATGTTAGTGCATGTCAACAAAAACTATATCGTTGGATTAAGTATTTGAACATAGTTTTGAATGATATAATTTTAGGTGACATGCATCGATTTATCGTACTATATATAATGTTAGTTCAATTTTTGGTCGTACTAATCTATAGTAGTAAGGTGCCCGTCGTTGCAGAAGAGTGAAATGCATTTATCGGGAGTTGTTTATTTTGACAAAGGATGTGGGGTCATCTCATGTGTAGCAGGTGTCGATAGGTTTCTTGGATATTATCTCATCTCTAGAGCTCACAAACATCCGGGTGAAATAGATAAAAGGTATCTTTTGCAAACAAAAGCGTTCAACTGTTCAACTTTGCATCCAAAACTTGTGAAGAAATAACACTTATTGTGCTTTGCAAGAAATGATCTTTAAATTAGTTTTTGAGTATCGATTGTTATACATGTTGGCTCACAGATGACATGGCACTTTCTTATAGTCAAAGTTGGCTATACTATTAAGTAATATTAACCATGCCCTTATACACCTAGATGGAGGGATTAAATCGGGATGACTTGCAAGAGGCGGAGGAGATGTAAGAAATGGTTCATCGTAAGTCTTTCACGATCTTGTAGTAAAAATTCATACATGGAAGATTCTATACTAAACCATAGCGGATACACTTTTATTCATGCGATACTCCAATAGAGCAAGATCCTGCATGGAAGTCTCCACATGCTTAGACAGCGGATTACATTGGCGAAGACTAATGATCAACATTTAACTTGATAATCGTATTTTTAGAAAAACGAGGAGGCTCCTCCGGTTCCATTATCAAATGAAACCCAAAGTGTCTTACATCAGCTCACTAAGAGGAAGCAGTTCAAAGGAAGGACTGGCGAAAGCCACTCAAGTTTAACGGCAAGCTTACGAGAATCAAAAGCGGCAAAGACACGGGCCATAAGCGCCCACACACACACTACATGTTTTCTAAGTGCACTTGATAATCCATTATGTCGGGTGAACCTCCTTGGAGTCCCGTGCACGAGTCGGCGGGTAAAGGATGGAGCGGATGCCATGGGTTTTCCAAGTCCACATTGGCGGGATAGTCCCAGCTCCTCGAGTCAAGTCATCCGATGAGGCGGTTTCGCCGCACGCGACCTAGAGGGTAGTAACATTGACCACGCACCCGTACATCTTCCTCATGTCGATGTCGGCGTCGGTGGCAGCGCCACAGCGCCGTTACAAAAGGCAGGCGGCGGCTGCTTGCGAGCCTCGCCGGTGCCACGATCAAGAGGAAGGCTGCTGCGTCCTCCTCCGAGACTAGCGGCGGTGGTGATCCTCCGGTGACTCGGCATGGTGAGCCGGTAGCTGCGTGTCGTGCTTGATGTTCTCCGCCAAGGGCCAGCGGTGACCGTTGCATGCATCCGTGAGGCGATGCACCATGTCCGGCCCGAGCCACAAAAGCGGCATCGGGCACTCATAGTAGTGGACGAAGGGCTCCTTGGAGGCATTGACCAGGTCGTCCATGAAATGGGAGTGGCTGTAGGGGGCGTTGCGCCCGATTGAATATGTGAGCAAGTTACTACGAGATTTAATCGAATAAGCACAAAATAAATCATGGCGGCTATTGAGAGATGAAACTAATCATGTGGACTAGCATTGTAACATCCCAAATTTCCAATTTGGAATGTTATACATAGGTCATCTATGCATATCATATTTTATTGCATCTTAGTTCATAATCCTCGAAATCCTAAGCAACTCAAGGACCCTCGGAGAGAGTTGGGAATTTTCGAATTTTAAGTATTTGATTTTATCAAATATTGGAAAACAAGGATTTTTATTTTAATTATTTTTCTCTCGGAAAATATTTCTTATTCAAATAAATGAGAGGAGATAATATGACTTCTCCAAAACAATAGAAATATTGGAGGAAAATGTTAAAATCATTATTTGGATTTTATTTGATTTTATTTGGAATTTTATTTTCCCTAGAAAAATTTGCACATTTTAAAATTGCATTTTAGGGGCCAAGAAAATGTTCATTTCGTTCTAAATATTTCATTTAGGCGGTGAAAATTTGTTTTGGCAATTTTAGATTTTATTTATTTTTCTAGGATTTTCTCGTGAATTTAAAAAAAAAGGTCTGTGGCACTTTTTGGGCGAGGCCCGGCCAGGAAACCCGCCTCGCCCGCGGCCTTCCCTTGATCGCCGCCGTCTCGCCTGCAGGCGCCGAGGCCGAGCGAGACTCCTCCCAGGCGCCCCCTTCCCAAGCCACGCCGCCCCTCCATCCTTAAATACCCCCGTCGCCTCTCACGCCACCACCCCGGGCGAGCCCCGCCGCCGCCGCCTCCGTCGCCGCCCGAGCCACCCGAGCCCAGGAGCTACAGCGAGTAGCCGCCGCCCCGGTTTTCGAAGAAAAAAACCGCTTGGTTTAGAAACCCTAGTTTTGTTTTTTTATAGATCGGTTTTATTCTCCGGTTTATTTATTTAGCGAGCGTTCGCTCGTTCGTTCGTTCTAACGAATGCGTTCTTCGTTTATTTTCAGTTAACGAACGTTCGTTCGTTAAACTGTTCGTCGTTTTTCTTTTATTCGGACTTATTCCGCGATTTTCCTGATCGCGATTTCTGATCCGATGTTCGATCTAGTATAACTTTTCGCTCGTTTATCAGAATCAGGCGATTCAAGCGCCTGGAGTTTCATCTTGAAACCCTCTTTCCGAATAACCAACTTAAACCAGCTTTGTCTCTTTAATTTGACCCTAGTTCAGATTAGTAAACGGATCTTATTTCTTTTGCCGTTTGAGTTTCGTTGCTCGGTTTGGTTTGATTCTTTTTGCGAACCGGAGTTCTTAAGTTGAACTCTCCGGTCAACCTCTCTGAGTTGAGTTTTGCTTGTGCATCTTTGCTTGTTGCTTATGTATGTTATTGTTTGCTTGCGATAGAATTCCCGGTGTGCGAAGCGTGTTACTACGAGTCTCTAGGATTCACGGATCGTCAGCAAGGCAAGTAACACTTTGATCATACTCTTTTCATACCCAGTTTTTATGCATTAGTTCCAATCCTCAAACATTGCATGATTGTCATTAACTTGTGGGTTGGGAAGTAGTAGTTGAGGTAGAACCTATTGCCCTGTTACTATCAAACCCTTGGGAGTTACTTCTACGCTTGCTTATTATTGCTATGCTATGCTCGTGAAGCGTGGATTGGGTTTGAGTGTATTCCATGACAGATGTGAGATTGTTAATTAATGGTTCAACTTAAGGTGCCAACTTTAATACACATCTGGGTGGATTGAGGCACTTAGGGAACCCGGTGTTGCTGCATTTTTGGAAATCCGGGGTACCGTGTGATTTTCCTATGGACCGCCACCAGGCTCAAAGGGGCGAGATTATTCATGCTAGAAACTTCCGTGTGCAGCTACAAGCTATTATGGGCTCTAGCATAGTTGAGTAAGTTAGTGAAGCTCTTGAAGAGGTAGATCAGCGGTAGTGGGTTTTGTAGGTTTGGTATGGTCTACGGAGTAGAGAGTTAATGTTTACGAAAGGCGTGTCTCGGTCATCCGTTTCTCAAACACCATGTAGTCACGAGAAATCAGCGGAGGCGATCGAGTCTTGTGGGGAAAAGTCGCATAAACCTCTGCGAGTGTACAATCTAATCATGGTTAGCCGTGTCCCGGTTATGGACAATTCGAGTATCTAGTACTTGAGTTTTCACATGTATCTCATCACTCTATAATTAATATTGCTGGGATGTTAATTACTTTAATTGGGATTGAGTTGGGGTTATACCTTCTCAATGATGTTTCAACCACCATGATAGTTAAAATAAAATCTATTCCTTTGTTGTAGGGAAAATTGGCTTTCATAAAACTATAACCATAGAGCTTACCACCAGCCAAATATTGCATGTAGTGATAGCATTATTCATTCCTGTTATCTTGTGTTATATTGCGGCATATTCCATGTGCTGACCCGTTCTCGGGCTGCAGCGTATTATGTTGCAGACTTTTAGATGAGGAGTAAGGATCGTTAGGTCGTTGCCGTGCAGCTCAGCTATGCCGTTGGAGTTGATGGACTCACTTTATCTTCCAAGCCTTCATTGTTATCGCATTAGATGGCCTTAAGCCATATTATTGTAATAAGTTCTCTTTTGAGACATTCGATGTAATAAGTGTGTGATTGCTACTCTGTTATAAATCCTTGAGTCTGTGTGTGTCGGCATTACCGATCGAGGATGACAACTGAAACAGAGACTTGACCATCGAGGTCGGGTCGCTACAAGATGGTATCGAGCACCACGCTGAGTGTAGGACCACGACCACTAAGATAAACCATAGGTCACTCTTCTCTACTCATTTAGACTCCTCTCCATTTTCCACTCTTTAGGATGGCGGAGATGAAGAACAAGTTTACACAACGGATGAAGACACACCTTTTGGGCGCCATTTGAAGGAAGTCACTAGGTACTTGAACATTGGAATACCAAGCTTCACGGGACGTACAACTCCACCTTACAGAAGAGGGCGTTGGATGATTCAAGTACAAGTACCGGGAAGGGCGTTTTCGCCAACTTCTAAGCCCATAGAGTTTTCTTTGAAGCACCCACACAGGTCTTGGCAAAGTATGGCAGCTCACATTACCATGGGGCGCATTGGAGAAGTCTACAACGGGAGCTTAAGACACCATCTACCAAATATGTGGGCGCCGAGATGAGCAATGGGAAGTAATCAGCACCAAGAAGGATAGATCCATTGCAGCTTTCATCCGGGAGTTAAACCAGCACATTCGACAACGGGAGAATTAGATGTCTTGTGAACATGATGGATTTGAAGAAAGCGAAGACCAAGATTATCGAGCTGGAGGAAGAACTCAAGTTTACGCGATGGATATGAAAGAAATCAAGAAACTCTTGGAGAAGAATGACGATCTAGTCAAGAAGATTGGAGTATTCATGGGAGGATCCGCCGGAAGAAGAGGAAGAAGATTCCACTTGCGGATAACTACATCATCATCGGCGACACGATTCGATCCAAGTGATGATGACTACGAAGATGAAGCTGGGCGAGACATCATGGAGTCTTCCACCGATCAAAATTTTAGATGACCACCATATATTAGTAGTATTCCCCCATGTAACTAGTAGCGGTGAGCACTTTTGCGATAGTTCTGAACCGTTGTATGCCCTTGCTTGATTGATTGAGTGAAATGATTGTGTTTGCCTCATGTGCATATGGGTAGTGTTTTCTCACTAGACCTTTTCTATTCTATATCTTCCATCTAAACCCATCGGATGCCTCAGGGGCGTGACACGGTTTTGTTTTCCCACGGAGCTCACCAGTTGATCCAGCGCGAGAATGCCTTGATGCAATTGCTAGTTGAGAACCAGGGCAACAACAACAACAACAACAACAACAACCCGCCACCGGTGGATAATTTAGCCATTTTACGAGGTTACAACGCGGTGTTTTCGGTAGCACCGAGCCAATAGTTCTTGATGATTGGCTCGCCGTATTGGAAGGAGTTAACCACCGCGGGATGCACGGATCTTGAGAAGGGCGCTTTGCCGCACATCAATTGGATGGACCAGCAGCCGCATGGTGGGAGAATTACACAGCTACTTTTCCTATAGCCAATGTCACTTGGGACCGGTTTGACAAACCTTCATGCGGCCCATGTTTCAAGCTGGATCCATGCAGATGAAGAAGCGTGAGTTTCGCAACTTACGCCCGAGGAACCGTCTTGTGGCATGATGCGTGGATGAGTTTAGTAAGTTATCACGCTATGCCCACGATGATGTGGCCACGGATGCATGAAGCGAGGAGAAGTTTATGGAAGGGCGAGCGATGAGATGAGCATGCAGTTGATGGTGGCAACTTTCAACAACTACCGGGAGTTGGTAGACAAGGCCCTAATGATTGAAGGAAAGCAGCAACAAATTGAGAGTCGTAAAAGGAAGTATGGACAAGGGAAGTATAACTCGAGGAGCTCACGGAAGCCCGCAACCCCGAACTTCGGGAGGACTTGTTCATAACCATGGAGGCCATAACCATCTTTGGAGGAGGATCGCATAACCACAAAGGTGCGAAGAATGGGAATGGGAGCGAGTTAACAACAACGAGAACCGCCCAAACCCATCTACCCCGCCAAAGGGACCTAAGTCAAGTCACTTGCTTTAAGTGCGGGAAGGCAGGGCACTATGCCAATGACTGCCCTGAAGGAAGGAATGGAAGCAGAAATGGGGCGCGGGAAGAAGCCCAATCCATTCAACAAAGGACAAGTGAACCACGTTAGCGTGGAGGAAGTTGAAGAAGCGGCGGACAGCGGTAATAGGTAAGTTTTGGTTAAGTCATTTACCGCTATTGTTCTTTTTGATCTTGGTGCATCGCATTCATACATATCAAGGGATTTGTGGATAAGTTTAAGTTATCAACCCAAACCCTTAGAACCCCTCTTTTAGTGAGCTACTTTGGGGCGAGTACATAGCTAGAAGATGGTGCACAGATACCACTAACCATTGGGCGCATGTTTTTCGTCGACCTAATTATCTTGGAGTCACAAAGTTGGATGTGATATTAGGTATGGAATGGATGTCAAAGTATGGAGGAAGTATTGAATGTGCTAGCAAATCAATATATCTTACCACCCAGAGGAAAAAGGATTAAGTATGTATCCGGGCATGTGCCTAGGAGGATCCAAGTGAATGCCCTCACGGGAGTTATGCAGGAGGAGGTGCACGTAGTAAAGGATTTTCGGATGTTTTCCCAAAGGAGTTACCGGGCATGCCACGGATCGAGACATCGAGTTCTTGATAGAGTTATTGCAGTCTGAGGGCCAATATCCAGAGACCCTATCGGATGCCCGCAAATGATCTGGAGGAAATTAAGAAGCGGATCAAGGAGTTATTGGAGAAAGGTTATATTGAAGGAGTTCATCACCTTGGGGAGCACCAGTACTTTTGGTCGAGAAGAAGGATAAATCCACGAGGATGGTGCGTTGATTACCGAGCCTTGAATGAAGTAACAATAAGAACAAGTATCCATTACCAATGATCAATGATCTGTTTGATCGGTTGCAAGGAGCTAAGGTGTTTTGAAGATTGATCTCGATCGGGATACCACCAGTTGAAGATCCGAGAAAAGGATATACCAAAGACAGCGTTCACCACTCGATATGGATTATATGAGTATCTGATCATGTCATTTGGATGACTAACGCCCCTGCCTATTTTATGAGTATGATGAACAAGGTGTTCATGGAGTATTTGGACAAGTTTGTTGTGGTGTTTATTGATGACATTATGGTATATTCGAAGAACGAAGAGGAGCACAAGGAAAATTTGCGTTTGGTTCTCGAGAAGCTCGAGGAACACCGGTTATCGCCAAATTCAGCAAGTCTCGAGTTTTGGTTGAAGGAAGTTGGATTTCTTGGGCATGTTATATCGGGAGAGGGTATAGCGGTAGATCGATGAGGTTCGATCGATTCTTGAATGGTTGGCACCCACTTGATTGGCGAGATCCGTAGTTTCCTTGGACTCATGAGGTATTATCGGAGATTCATTGAGAATTTTCCAAACTTGCCAAGCCAATGACTGAATTCTTTGAAGAAGGATACTAAGTTTAAATGGACGAGAAGATTGTGAGGCCAGTTTTCAGGAGTTGAAAAAGCGGTTGACTACAGCCCAGTCTTGACATTGCGAGATATACATAAGGAGTTTCAAGTGTATTGCGGCGCCTCTCGCTTGGGGCGGGATGTGTGCTTATGCAGAGACGGAAAGGTTGTTTAGTATGCCTCACGACAAGCTGAAGCCTCATGAGTTGAACTATCGACGCATGATTTGGAGCTAGCAGCGGTAGTGCTGCATTGAAGACTTGGAGACACTATCTTATTGGAAACCGTTGTGATATGTACACGGATCATAAGAGTTTGAAGTACATTTTCACTCAAAGGAGTTAACCTTAGGCGAGAGGAGATGGTTGGAACTTATAAAGGATTACGACATGAAGCTGCACTATCATCGAGGAAAAGCTAATGTCGTAGCGAGGCGCCTTGAGCGAAGAGTTACGCTAATATCCTTGAAAGTAGAGGACTGCCAAAGGAGTTAGGCGAGGATATTATGGAACTTCATTGGAGTTTGTTCCAAGAGATTTCATTACAGCGATGGAGGTTCGATCTACATTGTTGGACAAGATTCGGGAAGCTCGGAAGGAAGACAAAGATTGCTGAAATAAAAGAAGATGAAGCGAAGGAAAAGCCAAAGGTTTTCGAGGATGAAACCACGATACCTTGTGGTTTGAGGACCGAGTTTATGTGCCCAATAACTTCGAGAGATCGGAGGTTAATACTTGAGGCCCATGACTCACCATACTCGATACACCGGAAACATCAAGATGTATTTGGACTTGAAGGAGCGTTTACGGTGGACAAGTATGAAGAAGGATATTGCAGTATGTAGCCGTGTCGATGTATGTCAAAGAGTGAAGGCGAGAACATCGAAGCCGGCGGGGACTATTACAGCCTATGCGATACCGAATGGAAGTGGGATAAACTTGGCATGGACTTTATCACGGATTACCAGAACCAAAGTAGGATATGACTCAATATGGGTAGTAGTGGATCGTTTGACCAAAGTAGCTCACTTCATCCCAGTGAAAACAACTTATACAAGTGCGAAGTTGGCCATAATATATATGTCGAGGATCGTATGTTTGCATGGAGTTCGAGGACCATCGTATCGAGATAGAGGACAATTTACTTCAAAGTTTTGGCATCGATTACACGGACCTTGGGTACAGTTGGAGTTGATGCCGCATTCCACCCGCAGACGGATGGGCGAGACGGAGAGAGTCAATCAGATTACGGAGGACATGTTGAGAGCACATGCGCTATATTATGGATCTAGTTGGGATGAAAATTTGCCTTCTGAGTTCTCGTACAACAATAGCTACCAAGCCGGTTTGAAGATGGCACCGTTTGAAGCTCTGTATGGGCGCGGATGTAGAACACCTACGATGTGGGATGAGGTAGGAGACCGTCGAGTTGTTTGGGCCAGATTTGATCAAAGAGTCGAGAGAAGGTTAAACTAATCCGAGACAGATTAAAGATTGTTGAGTCCAGACGGAAGAGTTATGCGATTCAAAAGCGCAAGGTAGTAACCTATGAAATTGGAGCGAGCCTATCTGCGAGTATCACCCTTGCGAGGTGAAAGCGTTTTGGAGTTAAGGAAAACTAGCCCCAAGATTTGTAGGACCATACCGTGTTTTGGAGCGGATGGGAGGCGGCTTACAAGCTGGAGTTACGAAGGATTGTCGGGGAGTTCATGATGTATTCCCGTATCACAGTTGAAGAAGTGTCATCTTTGAGATGGCTGATATACCATTGAGAGACACGTGCCCTAGAAGCGTCTGAGTTAGGCGATAATTTGACCTATGAGGAGAAGCGGTATAGATTCTTGACTTTGACAGATCGAGTCACCCGCAACAAGGTTATCAAGTTTTGTAAAGTTCGATTGGAGCCACCATCTTGAAGAAGAAGCCACACAGGAATGAGAAGATGATATTACAAGGACCACCGCACCTATTCTCTAGCCAACCCTAATCTAGGGCGAGATTCATCTTAAGGGGGTATGTTTGTAACATCCCAAATTTCTAATTTGGAATGTTATACATAGGTCATCTATGCATATCATATTTTATTGCATCTTAGTTCGCAATCCTCGAAATCCTAAGCAACTCAAGGACCCTCGAGAGAAGTTGGGGATTTTCGAATTTTCGTATTTGATTTTATCAAATATTGGAAGCGAGATTTTTATTTTAATTATTTTTCTCTCGGAAAATATTTCTTATTCAAATAAATGAGAGGAGATAATATGACTTCTCCAAAACAATTGAAATATTGGAGGAAAATGTTAAAATCATTATTTGGATTTTATTTGATTTTATTTGGAATTTTATTTGCCCTAGAAAAATTTGCACATTTAAAAATTGCATTTTAGGGGCCAAGAAAATGTTCATTTAGTTCTAAATATTTCATTTAGGCGGTGAAAATTTGTTTTGGCAATTTTAGATATTTATTTATTTTTCTAGGATTTTCTCGTGAATTTGAAAAAAAAGGTCTGTGGCACTTACTTTTGGCCCGGGCGAGGCCTAGCCAGGCCAGCCCGCCTCCGCCGCCTTCCCATAAGCGCCGCCGTCCGCTCGCCTCAGACGCCGAGGAGCCAGGCGGACTCCTCCCAGGCGCCCCTTCCCAAGCCACCGCCGCCCCCCTCCCCTAAATACCCCCCCCCATCGCCTCTCACGCCACCACCGTCGCCCGGGCCGAGCCGAGCCGAGCCCTTGGCGCCCGTCGCCCGCCGCCACCAGATCGCCGCCGCCGCCTCCGTCGCCGCCCGCCACCCGAGCCACGAGCCCGCGAGCCCGCCGGAGTTCTGCGAGTAGCCGCCGCCGCCGGGTTTCGAAGAAAAACGCCCGGTTTAGAAAACCCTAGTTTTTTATAGATCGGTTTATTCTCGGTTTATTTATTTAGCGGCGTTAAGCTCGTTCGTTCGTTCGTTCTAACGAGCGCGTTCTTCGTTATTTTCAGTTAACGAGCGTTAGTTCGTTAAACTGTTCGTCATTTTTCTTTTATTCAGATTTATTCCGCGATTTTCCTGATCGCGGTTTACGATCGATATTCGATCTAGTATAACTTTTAGCTCGTTTATCGGAATCGAGGCGATTCAAGTGCCTGGGTTTCATCTCGAAACCCTCTTTCCGAATAACCAACAAACCAGCTTTGTCTCTGTAAATTTGACCCTAGTTCAGATTAGTAAGCGGATCTTATTTCTTTCGCCGTTTGAGTTTAGTTGTTCGGTTTGGTTTGATTCTTTTTGCGAACGGAGTTCTTAAGTTGAACTCTCGGTCAACCTCTTTGAGTTGAGTTTTCTCTTGCATCTTTGCTTGTTGCTTATGTATGTTATTGTTTGCTTGCGATAGAATTCCCGGAGTGCGAGCGTGTTACTCTGAGTCTCTAGGATTCACGGATGCGTCGGCAAGGCAAGTAACACTTTGATCATACTCTTTTCATACCCAATTTTATGCATTAGTTCTAATCCTCAAACATTGCATGATTAGGATGTCATTAACTTGTGGGTTGGGAAGTAGTAGTTGAGTAAAACCTATTGCCTGTTACTATCAAACCCTTGGGAGTTACTTCTCGCTTGCTTATTATTGCTATGCTATGCTCTTAGGCGTGGATTGGGTTTGAGTGTATTCCATGACAGATGTGAGATTGTTAATCAATGGTTCAACAAGGTGCCAACTTTAATACACATCTAGGTGGATTGAGGCACAGGGAACCAGTGTTACTGCACTTTTGGAAATCCGGGTACCGTGTGATTTTCCTATGGACCGCCACCAGGCTCAAAGGGGCGAGATTATTCATGCTAGAAACTTTCGTGTGCAGCCACAAGCTATTATGGGCTCTAGCATAGTTGAGTAAGTTAGTGAAGCTCTTGAAGAGGTAGATCAGCGGTGTAGTGGGTTTTGTAGGTTTGGTATGGTCTACCGGAGTAGAGAGTTAATGTTTACGAAGGCGTGTCTCGGTCATCCGTTTCTCAAACACCATGTAGTCACGAGAAATCAGCGGAGGCGATCGAGTCTTGTGGGGAAAAGTCATAAACCTCTGCAGTGTACAATCTAATCATGGTTAGTCGTGTCCCGGTTATGGACAATTCGAGTATCTAGTACTTGAGTTTTCACATGTATCTCATCACTCTATATTAATATTGCTGGGATGTTAATTACTTTAATTGGGATTGAGTTGGGGTTATACCTTCTCAATGATGTTTCAACCACCATGATAGTTAAAATAAAATCTATTCCTTTGTTGTAGGGAAAAATTGGCTTTTCGCAAAACTATAACCTTAGAGCTTACCACCAGCCAAATATTGCATGTAGTGATAGCATTATTCATTCTGTTATCTTGTGTTATATTGCCAGCAATATTCCATGTGCTGGCCCGTTCTCGGGCTGCAACGTATTATGTTGCAGACTTTTGAGACGAGGAGTAAGGATCGTTGGAGGTCGTTGCCGTGCAGCTCAGCTATGCCGTTGGAGTTGATGGACTCACTTTATCTTCCAAGCCTTCATTGTTATCGCATTAGATGGCCTTAAGCCATATTATTGTAATAAGTTCTCTTTTGAGACATTCGATGTAATAAGTGTGTGATTGCTACTCTGTTATAAATCCTTGATCTTGTGTGTGTCGGCATTACCGATCCGAGGGATGACAACTGAAACACGAGACTTGACCATCTGGTCGGTCGCTACAAGCATAGTAGTAGGATCTGAGTAGAAACATGAATTCTACAAGATTTGAGCAGGAAGGGCGAAACACATACGGTGCAGCAGGAGCAGCACCATCGGCGTTGAGGTTATCGCCCATGTCATTGAGGAAGAGATTGCGGAGGTTGGGGAAGAAGTAAATGCGTCGGTGAAGTCGTGGCTGCCGGCGATCGTGAGTCGCTCCTAGATTTCAACGCGCACATCGAATGGACTGCGGGAGGAGTGGCTGTAGGGGATGTTGCGGACGCCCGAATGGATCGCGGGGAGTAGCACCTGAAGCGATAGATGGTGTCCTTACTAGTACTCCCTAGTCTCTATCTATCTATATCTAATATATATCTACTCTTATAGAAAACCGAGTTGGTGATGATGGTATGCACTGCCATCTTGTAATATAGACCGTCCAGATCTATATCGATGGATAGAAAAGCCAACTATGACAATTTTACAAAAGATACCGCACCTCTCTCCACATTTATAGATAAGGCCTTGCCTCGTTCATCCTTATCTCCCACAACCTCGTGCTCCTCCTATGTCTCTATCTCTACTACTTTTTTATAACAAATCGAATAGTCTGCATGCAAATCCATTGCTGCCGCCATTAAACACACCTCCTCGCCTCCATCATCACCAAGCTGAGTCTTTTATAGGAGTAGGAGTAGAGAAAAAACCGAGTTGGTGATGATGGTGTGTCGTGCAATGCACGGGCATCTTGATATTTTTTTGCATATAAGTTCAAACACCACGTAGACATGGTCTTTGAGCACAGTTCGTAGTCGTTCCACGCTCGGGCATTGAAGTTTGTAACTATTTTAGATTAGAATATACTACTCCTCGGTGCTAGTAGTAGAGCATAGTCCTACTCTACTATTCTACTCTAGCAAGCTAGGGCATAATCTTTGTAGTAGAGTCTTGTAGGGAGTACCGATGCTTTGATCACTTAAGCAAGTTGTCCGGCATCGATCGACCCTCGCTTCTTGGTATGTGTCTAGTAAGTCAAGCGGCGTCTTTGTAGTCATCATCACTGTCCACTTCCCATGCACATATTAAGCTTCTCCATCTTTGTCGCACATAATCTCATCAAGCTTCCATCCCGCTAAGGCACCTCCCCTCGTCAAAACCCAAGCACTAACAATGGCAGAACCGATCAGCGCCCGCTTGAAAGAGTGGCTGGAATTCGCTCCCCACGAGGTAATCAAGCTCATTGTTTCACGTGTGGACAATCTCGATACCATGCCGCTCGCTTGGCGTGCTCGTCGAGGGTTGTACCGTTTACTCAAAGCCCTCAAGCGGAGCTTTTAAGCCAGCTCCTTGCTTGCGATGCCTTTGATCTTGAAGCGGCGTGTCACACGACATAACGATCGTGGGGTGGCGAGCATCAACCCCTTCACTGCGATTCGATCCCGTCAGCCTCGGCTACATTAACAATATGTCTTTGGTCGGCATGAACCGTCTTGGATGGTGCTCGTCGGCGGTCGCGGCAGCTGGATGCTCGTGGAGGTCTACACCGGTGATTAATCCCCTTCCTTGATTAACCACTGCCTTTGCTTTGGCACATGACGAGAATACTCGGAATCTTCGATAGCCAACATGATACCAAGTTTTATTTGCTCAAGGTTGTAATCTGCCAAGTGCCCACAAGATCATGAATTATAAAGATTTCGGGCTAATTGCGTTCTTCAACAGCGGTCTCGCCTATCGACGAGTCACTACGGTAAGTGGATAAATCTGCCGTCCATCATGAGGATCATACATCCTCCATGGTTCTCGATGCCATTGAACACAAGGGCTTCATTCTGTTTGTCGACTCCTATGGCTGGGCGTATTGTTGGCCTACTCGATCATCGCTACAAGCGGCTGTTATAGCGGTATGTTACTTTCCTATGATATCATGATGGCTTGCTTATATTCTGTCAACATTCTTTGAAAAAATATTCATGCTCATAACATGTTGTTCTTAAGATTGACTAAATCAAGAGCCCTTTTATTTGACTCAACTTGATATGATGTTGTAGGCGCTTTGGTGTCCCTACCCTTCTAATCCCAGAACCTTTCAAAAGCGGCATGGCGATTGCGGTGGTTCCTAGCTCGTCGGACGGCGGCGAAAGATTGATGATCGTTCGCGCGTCTTTGGGCGTGTTGTTTCACGGAATACAATCACGATCCTTTGCAAGGTCTTTGAGCGAGGATCCCAGCTTCTCTGGGCCTTCAAAATTTTTTGGAGGCTGGTAAGTAGCCTTTGTACCGCTCTCTGTTTGTCGGACTGAATTATCCGATTAACGAGGAGATAACAAGCGACAAGGATCATGATGGCAGCGGTTTCGTTCATCGAGCAAAAGCTGTGTGTACGGCGTACCATGCGTCTATGCACGCACCATACCTGATATGTGCCGTACGCTCTGCAGCCCAAAGTAGGAGAGAGGTGCAAAGTATCGGACTTTGACCTGCTTGGTGGAGTTTCCCCGTCGAGGCACCCATCTGGTTCAAGCCGTCGACCAATCTTCACGACAATAAATAGTAACGTCTAAGCAGGCGAGTTAGTTAGATCGCGTACACTTGGTGTAGTAGGATCTTTATTTAGTTTGATGCATACACTTGTTCTTTTTGGTAGCCCTTTTGTAATGATGGCTGATGTTTGGTTTGGAAGAGAGCTGCGTCTTCACTCTTACGGCCTTCTTTATACATTGCACCCCAGCCCTGGTTCTTGCTGCTGCTGTTTTTCAATGTACAATCAGTAGTATATTTAACAAAGTTGTGGGACCCGATCCTAAGTCACACCGATCTAGCATGTAACACATCATATCACTTTATGACCTCACATGCGGTATTCCCACAGGTGTCGCCTTACCATGGCCGGGACCGTTTAGCCTTTTGGCTCAAGTATATGATAGTGCGCTAGCATCTATATGACAGAAGAACCCAGGCCGACATGACTAGTCGTGAACCCAAAGTGGCGCTAACCTATGGGGACAGGCATACATGAATCAACATCGAGCATGTCGATTGGCGTGCGAATCCGGGCTGTAACCTTTGGGCTAACGAGACACCGGGAACCGGGCTGTAGCGAGCTAAGCAGGACTCGGATGTCACAGCGTGACATTTCCCGAAGGACAGACCACGAGCGAAGTGAATCACATGCGAGCCAGTCAAGTGTTCGGAGCGGTAGTCTTTGGGCTAGCGGGACTCCGATAAACCGGGCTGTAGCGGACTACCATGGCTCGGTGGAAGCACTAGACTACATTTCCCCATAAGAGGCTACCAAGGATAGACAACTAGGTTGCCGGATCCCACATAGCAATACCGTTACGTCGCATAACATGCAAGTATGTCTTTGTACAACATGGCATCACAACATAGCATAAACTCATATAGATAAAGGCTCGGAAGAGCCACATAGCATTAAATACAAGCAGGGTCACATGACCCATCATACGAAACATACAAGCAACAAGCGGAAGCATTACATGTCGATCTGAGACAACTACAAAAGAAAAAGGCTGAAAGCGACTATCTAAAGACCCTCCCAAGGGTACAAGATCGTAGCTGAGGTAACAAGCTACTCGTGAGAAATCAAGCGGAACTACTAGTAAGACCGAAATCTCCGCTGCAAAAACATAAATAAAACAACGTGAGTACAAAGGTACTCAGCAAGACTTATCAGATCCTATTATACATGCATTTGTATCAAGAAGGTAATGTGGGGTTTAGTTGCGGCAAGCCAGCTTTGACTCTGTGGCTATCTGTTCTCGACTACGAGAACTTCCTTGAGGTGATATAGGCGCACAGGTCCACTAGTCACCACACAATACACTACTATGGATTCATTACCGTCTCCATACGAGAAGGCCATCCATAGCACTCACACTTGTCTTGAGCATTTTTTAGTATCCACTTCAAGTTGTCTATGTACCACGTAAGCATCCAAGAAGTCCACGACCGCGGACCCGGCTATTCAAATAGATCATGTTAACCCTGCAGGGGTGTACTTCTTCACACGCTCTCACCACTTATCACCATGTACCGTCATGTACCTCGGCAACCTTCAAGCGAAGCTTTGGCGAGGAGTGTCGGCGACGACGACTAACCACACAAGACTCTAGTCGGGTTCATCGCCTATTCGGGTTCCATCCGCAAGGAGATCCGGCGGGGTGTAGCTCACGGCCCCAAATGATGTGTGCAGGGTTCCCAAGCCCACCTCGCGGATGGATCTCGCTTGGTACAGTGCCACTTGTGCCTAATCATCCCAAGCCCACTGGCGGGTGCCACTTGGTAGACTACTAACACTACCTACAAACACGAAACTAGTTGCGACTCACGGGCGAGAGATCAAGTTGGTTAATAAGTCGAGAGGGTCAAGTTACGGAACCCAATGTGTGGTAGTGTCGAGTCATTGGACAACATACATAGAACTTCGATTGCTTAGGATGGTTCTAGTGAGACAACCCACCATGTACTCCTACATGGCCTCTCACCGCTACCTTTACGAGATCGTGTTCACATTTCACTCTCGACATCGGAACATAGAAGCTGTACTCCAATTCATTCCCAATGAATCGGACTGACACAACTCTAAGCAATAGCAGGCATAGCATGGTAGGAACACAACATGGCTCAATCAACTCCTACACATGCTAGTGGGTTTCAACTATTCTTGTGGCAATGGCAGGTCATGCGGAGGAATGGGTTCAACTACCCATGAGAACAAAGTAGCAGACGAATCGTTGTTGTCCTAATGCAATAGCGAGAGCAGGAGGCGAGAGAGTAGGATTATGTCGGAATGAACAAGGGGTTTGCTTGCTGGTAAATCAACAAGGGAGGCCTTTGCTTCACGAGATAGGTACTCTGGAGCGGTCTCTGGCGGGACCTATCGAAGAAGAGCGATGCCAACAATCAATACACAAGCATATGCAACAATATGATGCATGAACATGGCATGAAGATGTGATGCTGTTTGAGCTAATGTAACTAGCATTCATTAGGTTGAAGTCCATTTGAACCAAAGGTTCAAATGCAACTCAAAATAAGCTCTTATAAATGCCATTCATGTGTTTTCCACTATATAGAAGGTATAAGTTGTTTTATCATGCATGAAACTGAGTACAGATGGATAGATTGCATTTTTACGATAATTTTCATATATAAATTATTTCAATCGAGCTACGGTTAAATTTATATGAAATTTTGAAGTTTTGGCTATTTTCTAGAATTGCGTCTATTTGTTGAATAAATGTGTTGTTTTGGAAGTCGTTGCAGTTCGATCCTTTAGTGCCCGTGCCGTCGTAGCTCATACTATTTTTAAATGCTGAACACATTTTCCACTTGTTGATAACATGCAGCCTTGATGAAGGCCCAATAGAAAGCCCATAATTAAGCTGGAAGGAGGCTCTCACATGAATCCGGCCCGGTACATGCTCATGGTCCCTAAACATAAATAAGTAAATAAATAAATAAAGCTAAATGCTCATGCACAGTTCTTTGGGAAAATAGGTAGCCCAGTATTTCTTTTTGAAGAATACCCAAGCTAGGCCTATTTGTTTTCTCGAATCTTGGGCTGCAAATCTTTCAAGGCGAGGAGGGATGCATTTCGTCACGGCCAAGAGTATGTTCAATGTCATTAAAAGTAATATCAAAGGGTTGAAAATTCCAAAAAATAATAGCAAATGGGATATTAGTTTTTTTAATTTTGTTCCTCAACGATATCTTATCGTATTTCATTGGATTTAAAATGACATACTACTAATTTATTTTTAAATTTGTTTTAGTATGGCTATTAATTTTGGATTAAGAATGTTTTGTTCCCGGCAAAAATTTGCGAATTTTCAAAATTTACCACATATTTAGTTAATTTTTGACCACAGTACTTACGGAAAATGGCGGCAGTTCTAAAAATGGAAAGCGGGCTGCAATAAATTCCATATGAATTAGAAAATGAGTAAACATTATAAAAATAATAGCAAATGGGCTGTACCGCCCACAGATTTGAGGCTGACTTGTTTACGCAAGGCTTTGTCGGTGAACACGATTCTAGCGGGAGTGACCGTTGGATGTCCATCCAGCGGCCGGCGTCTTCTTCAATCTCGATGTTCTGCTCGGCCGCCTAAATTAGCGCCGGCGGGACTGCCTATTCCCTCCTCTTGTGGCCCATTGTGATACGCTGTGAGCTTCCCGGCCCACCCTACTCCCTCCGCTGGCTGGCATGCGCAATCAACTGCCTCCTTATTCTGCGAAAAAAATGATTCCTCCCGACATCTGGGGTGCACGGTTGGGAGGCTGACACTGTGGGCCTACTATGTTGGGCGTCTGTGAGGCATCAACTTAGTCAACAAGCGATTCTAGCGCGATAACCGTTGGATTGAATCGAGCAGTCTTCTGCTTCTTCAATCGCTGCTCTTCTTGCACCGGCCGCCCAAATCAGCGCGGGGAGACCGCTTTGCTCCTGCCTCCGGTGGTCGGCTGTCTGCCGTTGAGCCTCATCGCCCCTACTACTCCCACGCTAGCGGGCCTTGCGGCGGCGGCAACCTCACACCGCGGCCGAACGGTGAACCCTCGTACTCCTCTGGCGTGGGCATCCTTTGTCGCGTCTTCCCGGCTCGCGTCGTCCCCTTCCTAGGCCTCGCCGTCATCCACCGCCTTGGTGCTCTCGGCGCAGCGTGGTCAATGTGTTCAACGACATTCCATCGAAAAATCTTGTGCGTGGAGAGGCTAACAGCTGGGTCCACAGCCACAGCCGATTTTTTGTGATTTGCCAAGTAAGACACTTTGTCGGGCACTGTTGGGCTGCAAATCTTTCAAAACGAGGAGAGCTTTCATTGGTGGCGAAAATGGCCCATCAATAATGAGAAATGGGTTGTACATTTTAAAACACATCAAACCGGCAATTAGTTTCAAATATCTTTTTTTTTCATTTCGAGATTTTAAATTACATTAATTTTTATGCGTGGAGAATTTGTTGGATTTTATATTGATATACAATTATTTTTAAAATCAGTTTGAATGTGAGTCGAAATTTGGGATTAAAAACAGTTCGGACCGCTTTTGAAATATGCAAAATTTAGTATAATTTTTTAACCATGGCCACGATATGGGCTGTAATGCTAACAAAAGAATATGGGCTCCAAAAAAACCTTAGAATTAGCAAATGGGCTGTAAATTATTAGAAATAATGGCGGATGGGCTGTATCTTTGTTTTCCACAGTTGAGGCTTTCCTAAAAAAGGTTGACACATAAGCGTTATTTGTTGGATGTCCATCCAACGCCGTCATCTTCTTCAATCTCTGCTCTTCTGCTCCAGCCGCTCAAACAAGCGGCGTAGGACTGCTGCTCCCTCCTCCCTTGACGGTGTCTTTGCCCTTGTGAGCCTCGCCGCCCACCGTACTCCCATCGCTGGCCTAGCCATCGATCGTCTCCAACGTATCTATAATTTTCTATTGCTCCATGCTACTTTATCTCTGTTTTAGGCAATATTGGGCTTTATTTTCCACTTTTATATTATTTTGGGACTAACCTATTAACAGGAGGCCCAGCCCGATTTGTTGTTTTATGCCTATTTGGTGTTTGAGGAAAAGGAATATCGGGCGGAGTCAAAAGCGGAGCGAAATCAAGCTGGAGAGTTATTTTGGAAGGAAACCCACGATGGACTTGTACCCCGTCGGAAGATCACGGGAGGTGCTCACGAGGGTGAAAGCGGCATGTGTCGTGGTTCTAAGTCTGCGATAGAATGGGGGTAGGTATGGAGGCAAGATCCTAGCTATGGAGTAGTTGTATCATAAGATGTTTACGAGTTCAGGCCCTTCTCGGAGGAGTAACAGCCCTACGTCTCGGGCAGGAGGCGATCGACTATATTATCTGCGTATGAGTTCTGAAGTGCGAACCCTTTACCTTTGAGGAGGGTGGCTTATATAGAGTTTGCGGACCCTCCGCCCTCGATTATGTAGGGATTAAGGTACATTAAGAGAGGAGTTCTTGTAGCGTCCCACATAAAGTGCTATGATGACCATAAAGCCACTTAATGACCGACCGTTTGCGTCTGGTATTTGTAGATCTTACAGCGTCAGTGGTTGGTGGTGGTCGAGTGTCTTGAGTCTGTCAGTGGAATTCTTCGGTCGGTGAAGGTGTTTTCTTTAAGAGATGTCCTTGGGGAGGTGTCTTGGACAGGTCCATGACCCTACCCTAGGTACATGACTTCATCGATAGCCCCGAATGGATCGAGGTTTGAGTGGGGAAGGAGATGAGAACTCTTCCGACCCACTTTTTGTGTGATGAACACGTCTTGTCTGGATCAATAAGCTTAGGTGGCGGCTTCAACTTCTTTTTGATCGCCTTGATCCATTCTTTGTATCTGTCAGTGTGTTTTTGTACTTGGTGAACTCCGGTGGCGGGAGGAGAAATCTTGTCGCGATTTTCTCTGCAGGCCTTGGTTAGCGAGATTCGAGTTTTCGAAATGGCGGGCGGAGGAAGTCGCGATGTCGGACGGGATAAGGCAGGGGCGCCTCGATCTCGCACCACCTTTTACGCCATACGTATCGCTTGACGGCTATTGCGAGATTTAGTGAGGATCGTCCGGGCCTACGATCGATCACTCGGAAGCAACCTCATATAAGGCCTCGGACGGGGGGTTTTGAACAGTGCGTTCCCCTTTCCTCCTCCCTTCTCCAAATTCATCCGCCGCGTGCGATTCCTCCTCCACGTTGCTGCTCCGTGCGCGTCTCGTCGGCCACAATGGTGAAGGACAAGGCGCTGACTTTGGGCGGGCGAAGAAGGTGTCGGCAAAAGCGAAGGAAGAAGCGACCGGTCAGGCGGATCCTCGTCGAGGGCCGGCTTGCCGCAGCGCTGGATCTAGGGTGACTGGATCCGCTCGACGATCAGCCAGAAGGACCTCGACGACATGGCTAATGAAGGACGGATCCTCCATGGAGCAATGGCGGCTCCGGGGAAGGTGGGCGCCACAACCTACGGAGGGTGAGTCGTTCTCTTGGCCACCATGTCGACCATGGGTTTTCTCTGCCGCCTCACCCTTTCTTTCAGGGATTTCTGAACTTCTTTGGGGCACAACTTCACCACTTCCTCCCAACTCCATCGTGTATCTTGCTGCTTTTGTGTTGCTATGTGAGAATTTCTTGGGTTGCGGCCTCATTGGGGCCTTTTCAAGCACATTTTCACTTGTCGCTCCCAAGCGGTGAAAAAGGCCAATCCAGTGTGAGAGAATTCAAGTGATTCAGATGTGTGGGGGTCTTGGGGTCCAAATGAGAGGAAAAAGCTCTTTTCGGCCATGATCTTACCAGTCGGTCCGTGGATGGCGATCGACTTGGTTCTATTGCAGGACCAATAGCGCCGAGCGGTCATTGGACTCCTCGTTTTCCATGCACCCGGTGAGCAAACCATCTTCTTTGAAAGTGATCCCGGAAGAGAAGGCGCGGTGAAGGTGTTGGTCGAGCAGGTTGTCCAGCTCATTGAGGCAGGAGTATGAGCATGGATCTCTTGGAGGTCTTCCTTGACGGCGCATCCGGCCGCTTCGGCCGAGACCATCCGATGTGGTTGTACTCCGGCGAGGACACCACTCGGATCCACCGGAGGAGATCGAGGATGCCATCTTTGGAAAGATGTCTTGGGGGCATCACGAAACAAGGACAACCCTCGAGGGCGGGAGGATCCCTCCACTCGACCGATCCTCTGAAGTAGACAAGGTCCATTCTGCATCTTTGATTGTTATCCTGTTTTCTCCATCTTGTTTGCTTCAAATCAGTCGATTGACTTTGTCTTGTTTGTTGTCTTCGAGGCCACCTGAGATGTATTCGATGCCCAGCAGGCGCAAGAACGGTCGAGGAGGAAGGGCGGAGGTGAAAGCCGGGAGGAATGGCAATCCGATGGTGCGGAGGGCGAAGATGATGGCAGTTCAGCGAAGAGGAGGAGGAAGAAATCGACCCTCCTCGCATGGAAAAGCGATCCAAGCTCACCCATGACCCATGATCGAGCATGCAGCCTTCTCAGCGCTGTTAGGCGTCGGCAAACGCCCTCGGACGGCGTCTCTGGCGCCCGGCGAAAATCTTGAAGCAACCCAGTGGCGCCATCAAAGCGAAGCGCTTTGCCCAAGATGAGGATGGCCATTCCCACCATTTCCGGGTACAGCAGAATTTGTGTTTTCTTGTTTGGCGGACACATTTTGATCGACTTGTTGGTGATCAACTGATTTACGAAACCTGCGGCGCTGCTACCTCTAAGACTTGATTAGAAATGAAGACCGGAGATGGAAGATCTGCCACCTCTAACCTTGGTATGATCTCTGTAGTTTCTCTTTTGGTCATTGGATTTCCGTTTTAACTTTGAATCTTTTACGTAGTCCCTCCTCATGTCACTTTGATCTCCCGATGATGATGATGAGGCGCCGTTGCGGAGGAGGACTAAGAAAGCGCTTCTTGGCAAGGCTGATCAGGTTGCATCGATTACTGAGGTCTTGGTTCATGAGGTGGCAACATCACTCGGACTTCCGTGTCTTCATTTGTGCGGCTGGCGAGTATCCGGCCTTCATCGTCATTGCTGATCCGCCCTCCCTTTTAGCCATGCACCATGTCCCGGAGGACCAAGTGGGTGCTGATAAGGAGGCTATCATGTCGGGGATCATGATGGAGCAAATTAAGGTGGTCGGGAAGCCAGCTAAGCGGCCTATGATGCAGCTCAGCTCTTGAGCAACGTCCGAGTTAGTTGATCACCACTTGTTACATTAGGATATGCTACGAAAAACTCTTCTTACGAAGATCTTCGTGTCTGTACACCCGCTGGGTGTGTCGGCTGAATTTTTGGACTGGTGGGGACGCTGATTGCACCTTTGGGTGTAATCCCGAGACTATGGTGGGTGTTGGCGATCGACCGTAGTCTTTATACTATATTTCTTTGATAACTTCTTCACTCGGTCTGGTGGGACCATGTCGAATGGAATCTTGAAACCGGTGGGGGCACGCTCGATTGCACCCTGGAGGTGTAATCCAGACTATGGTGGACTCTTTGGCGATTGACCGTGAGTCTGAAGAACTCTATTTTTTATGATCTGAGGCTGACTGGCGGCGATTAGCTATGGCTTAGGATCATAACCTTTTGTCTCTTCGATCGGTGATCGAACCGGTCGATAAGACCGGTGGGGGACACGCTAAGTGCACCCAGGTGTAATCCGAGACTCTTGTCGAATATTTTGATTAATTTGTAGTCATAGAAATCAATGATTTTTCTTAGTCACTCGGAGTAACCTATCTTTGATGTATGTTGATTGATTCTTTGAGAAATCCTATGAGCTTGTGGCTCGCTATCTTTGAATTGGAAAACAAGCAGATCCAGCTCAACCTTGACTTGAAGCTTGCTCAAGAGAACTTGCACAAAGCGAGGCGAAGCAAAAAGTATGGCTGGTGAGAACTTTATTTGTCTTTGTCTTTCTGTCCTTCCTAATTCTGATCTCCTTGTCATTTGCGAGACAAAATGGAGGAGGCTCTGAAGAAGAAGGATCATGACCTTTATTAAGCGAGAAAAGCGGCTTTGAACAAAACCAAGCTCGCGGAAGAAGGCTGTCTTGATCGGAAAAGCTGGAAGAAGAAGCATGTCGAAAGCTGCTCTCGTAGCGGCCAACAAGGAGGTTAGCCGGTGAAGACGACAAGATAGCTCTGGCGACAAGGCTGGCGGCTGGCGGGGAAGAGGAATGATCTAGAGGCTTATGCACGGGAGGTGTAGCGACCAGACCGAATGGATCAAGTCTACGTGCTCGATGTCATCCTGGATCGATAATCTTGACACCACGAGTGCTTGAAGGATTTATAGCGAGTAGCAATCACACACTTATTACATCGTTGTCCACAAGGAACTTATTACAATAATATGGCTTAAGGCCATCTAATAATAACAGCGGAAGGCTTGGAAGATAAGCGAGTCCATCAACTCCAGCGGCATCCTTGAGTATAGAACCACGACCTAACACCTTACTGCGTAAATGCGAAAAGTGCATAGCGTGAAAAGTTGCAGCCAGAAGCAGGTGACACATGGAATATCTTGGCAATGTAACACATAAAAACAATGAAGGAATAAGCCTATACTACATGCATATATGGCTGGTGGTAAGGCTCTCTGATTTACATTGCATAAAGCTGATTTTCCCTACATCAAAGGAATACTTTTATTTAACTATCATGGTGGTTGTTAAACATTGAGAATGGTTGTGACATCCTCAATCCCAATTAAAAGTACTCATCAAAACCCAATAACTTTTATTTAGAAGTAACATGTTGAGATTCACATGATATTCAATTACAGGATACTCAAATTGTCCATAACAGGGAACACGGCTAATCATGATTAGTTTATACACTCTGCGGAGGTTTGCGCACTTTTCCCCACAAGACTCGATCGCCTCCGCTTGGTTCTACGCACTACATGGTGTTTGAAAGCGGATGGCCGAGACATAGTCTTTGAAGCGCTAGCACCTTACATGTGGGTAGACCGTACCAACCTACATCCCCTACATCAGCTAGCCTACCCGTGAGAGTTATACGACTTAGTCAACTCATGAGCCCATAATTGGCTTGTGGCTGCACGGAAGTTTCGGTTTGAATAATCTTATGATCCCTTAGAGCACAGGTGGCGGTCCGAAGAAATCTGGCAAGTCTGATGGAAACCAGGTGCCTCAATCCACCCAGATGTGTGTTTAGGTTGCCACCTTAGATAAACCATTAATTAACAATCTCACATCATCATGGATATTCACTCACCCAATCCCGTCTACTAGCATAGCATGGCATGAACAAGCAAGCGTGAAGTAACTCCCAAGGTTTCATAAGTAAAACAAGTAATAGGTACTACCTCAATCTACTTCCCAAACCCACAATTTAATTTGATCCTAAACATGCAAGTGTTTGAGGAATAGATCTAATGCATAAAAGCTGGGTAGTAGAAGGTATGATCAAATGTTACTTGCCTTGCGATGATCCATGAGTCCTAGAATTGAAGTAACAAGCGGCGCACTCGGGTGATCTAGCGCAGACAAACAACAAGCATACAATAAGTACTCATCTAATGCGGGAAATCTCGAATAAAAGATCTAACGAGAAAGTTCAACTTAAGAACCCTGGTTGCAAAAGAATCGAATCAAAATAAACTCGAAAGTCGAACTCGAGAAAACGACTCGGTTTAGCAATCTGAAACTAGGTCAAAATTTTATAGTAGCAAAACTCTGTGAAAGTAGGTTAGTCGGGCGGCGGTTTCGTTCTGAAACTCGGTAGCTTGAATCACTGATTCCGATAAGCGGCGAGAAATAAAACAGTTTTGAAAATCGGATCTGAAATCGAATCGGAAAAATAACGGATTAAATCCGATTAAAAGAAAAGCGACGAGCGGTTTAAATAGCGGACGTTAGTTAGCGAAACGAATCAACGAGCGTGTTCATTAAAGCGAGCAGTTGGTGAGCGTTCGTTAAATAAGAAAACCGAAAAAATAAAACCAATCTAGGTTTTTTAAAAAACCGAACATCTTTTTTAAAACGGATCGGTTTATTAGGGAAAACGAATCGAGTGAGGCTACCTCGGTGATCTCTCTGTGAGGCTCGTGAGACTCGAGGCGAGGCGTGAGGTCGGGAGGCGTGAGGCTCGGGGCTCGGCGTCAGTGGCAATGGCGGAGTTCAATGGAGGCTCGGTCAGCGGTAGTGTGGCGAGGTGAGGAGGAGAGGCGGCGGGTATTTATGGGAGGGGGTCAGTGGCTTGGGGGAGGCGTGAGGTCAGGTGGGGCCGGACTCAGGAGGCGTCTTGTGTGAGGCACAGCCTTTCGAGTGTGTGTAGCCTTGAGGAGGAGAGGAGAGGGGCAGGCAGGGTGTTGGGGTGGGTGCTGGGCCTCGGCCCGAAGTATGTGATTTTTTTAAATAAAATTAAACCAAAAGCAATTAAAAAATACCAAAGCAATTCGGATTTAAATAAAACAAATTTTCCCGACTCCTAAAATGAGTCGAACAAAATGAACTTTAAAAGCAGCAAACATGCATAAATTTTTTAAATGCTCATTTTGCCTAAGCAAAATAAATCTTCAAAACCAAATTTGATTTATTTATAATATCTTCATTTTCCTAAATGTTGGGAAAGTCATATTATTCCCTCTCAAAATATTTTATAGGAAAAACTTTATGAAGATAATTTAAATAAATCAAATGATCCTATTTTCAAAATTTGAGAAATCCCAAATATGAAAATTATGAAACTTCAACTCTCTCAGGGTCCTTGAGTTGCGTGAAATTTCTAGGATCGGAAAAATGCAAGAAAAATATGATATGCATGATGACCTAATGTATAACATTCCAAATTGAAAATTTGGGATGTTACAAACCTATAAGATGAATCTAGCCCTCGAGATTGGGTTAGCTAGAAAATAGGTGAGGTGGTCCTTAAGCAAAACTTCCTCTCTTTCCCGGTGGCTTCATCCTCAATGTGGTGGCTCCACTGAACTTTGCAAAACTTGATAACCTTGCTGCGGGTAACTCTCTTTGGCATAATCGAGAATCTTAACGGTTTTCCTCATATGTCAAGTCATCCTTCAAGCTGAATTGCTTCGGTGTACTTGTGTCTCTTAATGGTACCTCTGCTATCTCGGGGTGACATTTCTTCAATGAGAAACATGGAATACATCATGAACTCTGACAGTCCTTACAGCAATTCCAACTTATCATAACTTCTCCCATGCGTTGCAAAATCTTATATGGTCCAGCAAGCAGGGTGCTAACTTTCCTTTCACTCCAAAGCGCTTAACTCCTCGAGCGGGGATACTCACGAGATATACTCTGTCTCCAACTGCATACTCAATCGCTTTGCGCTTTGAATCGGCATAGCTCTTACATGCAGGTGGGCTACCTTGAGCTGTCTCGAATCAACAACTTTACATTAGGACTCCTTAATCAAATCTGGTCCAAACAAGCGGCGATCTCGGTTTAGTCCCATGACAACGGTGTCCTGCACCTTCTTCCATCTGAGCCTCGAAGGTGCCATCTTTAAGCTGGTTTGGTAGCTGTTATTGTAGGAAAATTCTGCATCTGACAAATTATCATCCCAACTAGATCCATAATCTAGTGCACAAGCTCTCGACATGTCCTCCAAAATCTGATTGACTCTCTCGGTCTGTCCATCGATTGCGTGGGTGGAAAGCTGTCTTGAATTCAATCGGGTTCCCAATGTTTCATGCAAGCTGGTTCCAAAATTTGAAGTAAAGCTGGGTTCCTCTATCCGATCTGATGCTCCTCGGAACTCCGTGTAAGCACACAATTCTGGTCATGTATATCTTTGCCAACTTAGCACTTGCTATAGGTAGTCTTATTTGGAATGAAATGAGCTACCTTGGTCAAGCGATCGACTATGACCCAAATCGAGTCATATCTGAGCGGGTCTTTGGCAAACCTGTGATGAAATCCATGCCTAGTTTATCCACTTCCATTCGGGTATCGGCAGCGGTTGTAACAATCCTGCTGGCCCGATGCTCTGCCTTTACTTTCGACATCGTGCAAACTGCTACATACTCCGCAATATCCTTCTTCATTCCGGTCCACGGAAAATATTCTTCAAATCCAAATACATCTTGGTATTTCCTGGGTGAATCGAATAGGGTGAATCATGGGCTTCTTGTAAAATCAACTTCACGATCTACGGGTCATTGGGCACATAAACACGGTCTTCAAACCATAGGGTATCGTGCTCATCCTCACGAAATCCTTTAGCTTTTCCTTTGCTCATTTCTCCTTTATAGAGCAACTTCCTTATCTGCCTTTTGGGCTTCTCGATTTTGTCCATTAGTGTCATTGAATCTCCAATGCTGCTACATAGCCTCTGGAACTATTTCCAAACATAGCTCTCGAAGGTCCTCGGCTAACTCATTGGGTATTCCTCCCATCATTAGGGTATTGGCGTGGCTCTTACGGCTCAATCGTCTGCTACAACATTAGCCTTTCCGGGGTGATAATGCAATCTCATATCATAATCCTTGATTAGCTCTAACCATCTCCTCATGCGAGATTCAATTCATACGTGTGAAGATGTACTTCAAACTCTTGTGATCCGTATATACTTCACAATGATTTCCAATGAGAAAATGTCTCCCGTCTTCAAGGCATACTGTGGCTGCTAACTCCAAATCATGGTGGCATAATTCAACTCATGAGGCTTAAGTTAATAAGTGAAGCATCTGAAACAACTCTTCCTTCCTGCATAAATGCGGCTCCAAGTCCTCGGCGTGAGCGTCATAATACACCTCATAATCCTTAGTTTGATCGGCAATATCAAAACTGGTGAGGTAACCAATCTTTTCTTCAACTCTGAAAACTTGCCTCACAGTCCTCGGTCCATATGAATTTGTTTTCCTTCTTCAACAATTCAGTCATAGGCTTTGCAATCCTTGAGAAATTCTCAATGAATCTTGGTAGTATCCTGCGAGTCAAGGAAACTCGAATCTCTCCAAGCTGTCGTTGGTGCTTCCCATTTAGTTCTGGTCTCAACTTTTGTGGGGTCAACTGCTATTCCTTCTCCGGATATAACATGTCAAGAAATCCAACTTCCTTTAGCCAAAACTCACATTTGCTGAACTTGGCATACAAGCTGGTGTTCCCTCGGTTTCTCAAAACCAATCTCAAATGTTCCTTATGTTCCTCTTCATTCTTGAGAAAATCAAAATGTCATCAATGAACACCACGACGAACTTGTCCAAAAATTCCATAAACACTTTGTTCATCAGGTTCATGAAATAGGCTGGTGCGTTAGTCGGTCAAATGACATAACGGTATACTCATCAGATCCATATCTAGTAGTAAATGCTGTCTTGGGTATGTCTTGCTCCCGAATCTTCAGCGATGGTACCACGATGCAAGTCGATCTTAGAAAACACTTTGGCTCCTTGCAAGCGATCAAGCAGATCATTTATCATAGGTAGTGGTTACTTGTTCTTGATTGTTACTTCATTCAATCCACGGTAATCAACAACCATTCTCAACGATCCATCCTTCTTCTCTACTAACAAAGCGGGTGATCCCCAAGGTGAAGAACTTGGCGAATAAAACCTTTATCAATAGTTCCTTAATCTGCTTCTTGATTTCCGCCAAATCCTTTGCGGGCATCACATGTCTGATTAACCCGATATCGGGACTGTTCACGGCAACAGCTCGATCAAAAATTCAATGTCTCTATCGGTGGCATTCACGGCAACTCTTAGGAAATACATCGGGATAATCCTTTACCCTTGGTACTTCTTCTGTACCACTCGATAAGCAATTAACTTGTGCTCTCCTCGGCTCGTGCCGTGATACATATAATCCTCCTTCCTACGGTGTGGTGAGCAAAATTGACCTTGTGGTACAATCTATGTTTCCTCCATACTTTGATAACCAATCCATTCCTAATATCATCAATCCTTGGGATTCCGAACTATTAGTGCGAGGGAAAACATAGTGTCCAATCCTTAGTGGCGGTCGATCACACCATTTACTAGCCATGTACTACCTTTCGGGTGAGGTTACTAGCATGGGTGACCTAAGGGCTTGGGTTGGTAACTTGTACTTATCCACAAATCCCTTGATATGTATGAATCGATGCACGATGTCGAAAAGAACAACTGCGATAAATGACTTAACCAAAAACTTACCGATTCTTGCATCGGGCTGATCTTCAACCTCCTCCACATCAATGTGGTTCACATCCCCTGTTGAAAGGGTTGGGCTTCTTTCGAGCTTCCATTGCCATTTCCATTACGGCCATACGGACAGTCATTTGCATAGTGCCGATCTTGCGGCACTTAAAGCAAATAATGTGACTCGAGTCTACCTTGGATGGTGTTGGCGGGTTGGTGCGATTCATCCGTTGCTTCCTCCATTCCCGTTCCCATTCTTGGTGCCATTATGGTTATCTGAATTACCTCCTCCATGGGTATCTGAAACTGAATTCCTGATTTAGGGGTATACTTGAGGCCTGCTGGGATCGAGTTATACTTCCCTTGTCCATACTTCGCTTGCAGTTCTCAATTCTTCTTTGCTTTCCTTCAATCATGAGAGCTCGGTCTACTAACTCTGGTAGTTGTTGAAACTTGCTACCATCAACGGCATCTGAACTCATCATTCAGTCCTTCTAGAAACTTCTCTGTTTAGCTGCATCATGTAGCGTCATCAGGGCATAACGTGCTAATTTGCTAAAGTCATCCACGTCTTGTATGATCCTTCCTCCTTGGCGTAAGTTGCGAAACTCACGCTTCTTCATAGCCATAGCTCCTGCTGAAACATGGGCGGTCTGGCTTCTTGAAACTGGTCCCATGTGGCGGTGTCTCTGGGGTAAGTGGCTGTGAAATTCTCCCACCATCTTTGTGCGGGTCCTTCAAGCTGATGTGCTGCAAACTTCACTCTTTCACCATCATGCATCCTGCGATGGTCAGCTCCTTCCTATCTTGCGGGCGGTCATCTGCTACAATCGGCTCGGTGCTCTTGGAATACGGCGGGTTCAGTCTAAGAAGCAGAGTCGAGATGATCCGGTGGTGGTGGTGGTGGCGGTGGGTTGTTGTTGTTGTTGTTGTTACGCACCAATGTTTGAATCGGGGTGATACTGCTGCTGGATCAATTGGGTGATCTCTGGCGGGAAAAGCGAATCCGAGTCGCGTCTCGGAGGCATCGATGGGTTTAGAAAAGAGAGAAATGTAGAATAGAATGAGGTCTAAGGAATCACTACCCAAATGCACATGAGCAAATGCACACAAATCACTTCATTCAATCAAACAAGGGCTTACAGCGATCTAACTATCGCAAAAGTCGTGTACTATAATGTTTACATGGAGGAATACTACTAATATGTAGGGACTTCTACTAATTTGAACGGTGGAAGACTCCATGATGTACTGCTCGACCGTCTTCAAAGTCGGGTTCACTTGGATCCGAATCGATCGTCGATGTTAATGTAGTCGCTTGGGTATTCGACATCTGGTCTTCATTCTGGCGCCAACTTCTTCTTGAGTTCTTGATCTCGTACTTAAGATCGTTATTGTGTCTTGCGAGCTACGATCTCGTCCATGTAGTCCTTGCGTGTAGTCTTTAGTTCTTCTTCGGTTCGATGATCCTTCCCTTTGTCTTACGCAACTCCAACATGTCATTGCACATTTGGTTCTCTGGCGTCGAATGTGCTGATTTAACTCTGGATGAAAGCTGCAATGGATCTATCCTTCTTGGTGTTGACGACGTCCGGTTGTCATCTCGGCGTCCATAAATCTGGTAGATGGTGTCCTTGAGGTCTTCTTGATAAACTTCTCCAATCGTCCCATGGTGATGTGAGCTGCCATGCTCTTTCCAGGACTCAAGTGGGTGCCTTGAAAACACTATCTATAGGCTTGGTGATTGGGGCGAATGTCCTTCTGGAGCGTGAGCATGAATCTTCAGCGCTCCTCTTGAGCGAGTGGCGTTGAAAGTCGGTGAAGCTTGGTAATCAATGTTGGTACTTAGTAACTTCCTTCAAGTGAAATCAAAAGGTGTGCCTTCATCCGGTTGGGTGTACTTGATCTTAGCGTCCGTCATCCTAAAGAGAGTAGAAAAGATGAGGAGTTAGAAAATGGGAAGAGTAGTGATCTATGGCTTTAACTTAGTGGTGCGTGTCCTACGGTCGGCGTGTGCTCACGATACCATTCTCTGGCGACCGGACCGAATGGATCAAGTCTCGTGCTCGGTGTCATCC
>JAHIAM010004787.1:0-32324 GCA_021605205.1 Aegilops longissima
AACTCGAAACTCTAAAAGACTAGGCGCTAAGACCAGCAACTAGACACGGCGATGCAACATAAATTCAACAAAGCAAAACCCTAAAAAGATTATGCAAAGGCTCGAGATTGGTTGGATATGATGAACTAACCTAATTTTTTGTGGCTTTTTCGTGGACTTTAGGTATGAAGAAACAGACTCGATCTAATCTCTGAAAACTGTAAAAATCTCACGAGCAACCTGATCTGATACCACTTGATAGAGGCAAAGGTGTCGATGTTTGATGAGATGGTGGCTATCGTTTACGTGAGATCGACCTTGGCGATCCGATTCTGAGCGTCACGAGGCGTCGCCTATATGTCGCTAAACCAACTTCCGAGGGTTATTGACCTGGGAGCACAATCAACGACCACGAGGCTGTTTCCTGCGAGCAAGCGAAGAACAAGCAAAGCTGAGATTGCAATCCGGATATTGCGAATATAAGATGAAAGCTTTATTGATCAAGGTGGGGTTACATGGCGCCTTTATGCAGTGTTGAACACAAGCGAAATGCAGTTGCGCTATAGCGAACTTTTAATCTAAACAAAACCCAAGGTCTAAGCGGTGCCCTAAGGGCTGTATATATGGAGGAAGAGGAATTTCGTGGCCCTTGGTGGAGGGTCGAAATCAACCCTAACTCTTGTTCCCCACACATCTGGACTCTAAAACAGCCTATACTTAAGTATTTCAAAATTACATGGGCCTGGCCCAATAATAAGGTGACGCAGCACCTAGAATAGCCTATGGACGAATATTATGAAGTGGCATCTTGTATATTTCGTCCAAGGCCTCATGCACTCATTAGGGTGGCTTCAAAGTCTGGAATCATCACTTGTAACTCCGTTCTTGTTCCCCTTGCATACCAACATCTCCATGCTTGAACTTGCTCCAAGGTTCATCTTTCTTGTCCATGGTAGGCCCTTCATTTGTAAGCAAAACAAATGTATCCAATTTAACAGCATCATATTCTCATGAACATTGGAATCGTTACCAAAGCGAAAGTACTTGATAATTCAATTGGCGTCGTGAGCTCTAGTAATGGTCGGTATGTATCGCAGCAAGGGCTGTGGGTGTAACAATGGTATTGATGTCCTCATCACGCTGCCATATACTCCAACAAGTTTAATGAACTTTTTTTGAAACCTACTCGGCAAGAAACACGAATCGGAAACTAAATGGATCTCAAAACAAACCTAATATAGAAGAACTTCGGATTGGTGGTGGATATATGGTGGTGGTATATGGCGGTGGTGGTAGCGGTGGTAGTATATGGATATGGATCGGTGGTGGTATATGGACACGGATTGGTGGTGGTATAAGGATCACAGTTCGGAGGCGGTGATGGTAGGTGGCGAGGCGATGATGATGGTGCGGTGGCGACAAGCTGATGGGACTCGAAACTCTAAAGACTAGGCGCTAAGACCAGCAACTAGACACGTGATGCAACATAAATTCAAGCAAAACCCTAAAAAGATTTGCAAAGGCTCGATTGGTTGGGATATGATGAACTAACCTAAATTTTTTGTGGCTTTTACGTGGACTTTAGGTATGAAGACAGACTCGATCTAATCTACAAAAACTGTAAAAATCTCACGAGCAACCTGAAAATCTGATACCACTTGATAGAGGCAAAGGTGTCGATGTTTCGATGAGATGGTGGCTATCGTTTCTGTAGAATCGATCTTGGCGTCCGACTCTGACGTCACGAGGCGTCGGGCCTTAGCAATGCTAAACCAACTTCCGAGGTTATTGACCAGCCACGAAGACACGATCAACGACCACGAGGGCTGTTTCCTGCGAGCAAGCGAAGAACAAGCGAAACTGAGATTGCAATCCGGATATTGCGAATATAAGATGAAAGCTTTATTGATCAAGGTGGGGTTACTGGCGCCTTATGCAGTCGTTGAACACAAGCGAATCTGCGAAGTTGCAGCTATGGCGAACTTTTAATCTAAACAAAACCCAAGGTCTAAGCGGTGCCCTAAGGGCTGTATATATGGAGGAAGAGAATTTCGTGGCCCTTGGTGGAGGGTCGAAATCAACCTAACTCTTGTTCCCCACATCGGACTCTAAAACAGCCTATACTTAAGTATTTCGAAATTACATGGGCTGGCCCAATAATAAGGTGGCGCAGCACCTAGAATAGCCTATGGACGAATATTATGAAGTGGCATCTTGTATATTTCGTCCAAGGCCTCATGCACTCATTAGGGTGGCTTCAAAGTCTGGAGAATCATCACTTGTAACTCCGTTCTTGTTCCCCTTAGCATGCATCTCCATGCTTGAACTTGCTCCAAGGTTCATCTTTCTTGTCCATGGTAGGCCCTTCATTTGTAAGCAAAACAAATGTATCCAATTTAAGCAGCATCATATTCTCATGAACATTGGAATCGTTACAAAGCGAAAGTACTTGATAATTCAATTGGCGTCTTGTGACTCTAGTAATGGTCGGTATGTATCATGGCGGGGCTGTGGGTGTAACAATGGTATTGATGTCCTCATCCGCTATATACTCCAACAAGTTTAATGATTTTTTTCCGAAACCTACTCCGGCAAGGAAACACGAATCGGAAACTAAATGGATCTCTAAAACAAACCTAATATGAGAAGAACTTCGGATTGGTGGTGGATATATGGTGGTGGTATATGGCAGCGGTGGTGGTAAGGTGGTAGTATATGGATATGGATCGGTGGTGGTATATGGACACGGTTGGTGGTGGTATAAGGATCTGGATTCGGGCGGTGATGGTAGGTGGCGCGATGATGATGGTGCGGTGGCGGCGTGACTGATGACAAGAACTAAACTCTAAAAGACTAGGCGCTAAGACCAGCAACTAGACACGGCGATGCAACATAAATTCAACAACAAAACCCTAAAAAGATTATGCAAAGGCTCAGATTGGTTCGGATATGATGAACTAACCTAATTTTTTTGTGGCTTTTTCGTGGACTTTAGGTATGAAGAACAGACTCGATCTAATCTCTGAAAAGCGTAAAAATCTCACGAGCAACTTGAAAATTGATACCACTTGATAGAGGCAAAGGTGTCCGATGTTTGATGAGATGGTGGCTATCGTTTACGAAATCGACCTTGTGATCCGACTCTGAGCGTCGAGGACGTCATATATGTCGCTAAACCAACTTAGGGGTTATTGACCCACGGAACACGATCAACGAGCCACGGGGCTGTTTCCTGCGAGCAAGCGAAGAACAAGCAGCTGAGATTGCAATCCGGATATTGCGAATATAAGATGAAAGCTTTATTGATCAAGGTGGGGTTACATGGCGCCTTTGTTTGGTCGTTGAACACAAGCGAAATGCGAAGTTGCAGCTATAGCGAACTTTAATCTAAACAAAACCCAAGGTCTAGCGGTGCCCTAAGGGCTGTATATATGGAGGAAGAGAATTTCGTGGCCCTTGGTGGAGGTCAAATCAACCTAACTCTTGTTCCCCACACATCTGGACTCTAAAACAGCCTATACTTAAGTATTTCGAAATTACATGGCCTGGCCCAATAATAAAGTGTTAGCACCTAGAATAGCCTATGGACGAATATTATGAAGTGGCATCTTGTATATTTCGTCCAAGGCCTCATGCACTCATTAGGGTGGCTTCAAAGTCCTGGAATCATCACTTGTAACTCGTTCTTGTTCCCCTTAGCATGCCAACATCTCCATGCTTGAACTTGCTCCAAGGTTCATCTTTCTTGTCCATGGTAGGCCCTTCATTTGTAAGCAAAACAAATGTATCCAATTTAAGCAGCATCATATTCTCATGAACATTGGAATCGTTACCAAGAAGCGAAAGTACGATAATTCAATTGGCGTCTTATGACTCTAGTAATTGAATCCGGTATGTATGGCCAGTCCATCATCAATATACTCCAACAAGTTTAATGATTTTTTCGAAACCTACTAAAGCGAAACACGAATCGGAAACTAAATGGATCTCAAAACAAACCTAATATGAGAAGAACTTCGGTTGGTGGTGGATATATGGTGGTGGTATATGGTAGCGGTGGTGGTAGCGGTGGTAGTATGGATATGGATCGGTGGTGGTATATGGACGGATTGGTGGTGGTATATGGATCTGATTGGACGGTGATGGTAGGTGGCGGGCGATGATGATGCGGTGGCGGCGTGACAGCTGATGCCGAGAACTGAAACTCTAAAAACTAGGCTAAACCAGCAACTAGACACGCGATGCAACATAAATTCAACAACAAAACCTAAAAAGATTACAAAAGGCTCGTTGGTTCGGATATGATGAACTAACCTAATTTTTTTGGCTTTTTTAGTGGACTTTGGTATGAAAATAGACTCGATCTAATCTCGAAAAACATAAAAATCTCACGAGCAACTGAAAATTTGTGATGAGGACATCAATACCATTGTTACCCACAGCCCCTCACTCAGTGCAGGATGGAACGATGGGCAAGAATGGAGACCATGCATAGGGGGCTGAAACGAGTTGAAAGTGATTCGGTTTGGGTGCATGAGCTGGACAGAAATATACAGGCCTTCGTCGAGGCTATTCTGGGTGCTCGTCCTGTGTCAGGCCAGACCTTGAGACCCTCCCTCCCAGCCACATCTCCTTGAAGGCCAGGTTTGCCAGTGGGGAGGTGTCAGTGTTTGATGAGATGGTGGCTATCGTTTCTGTGGGAGTCGACCTTGATCCGACTGAGCGTCACGAGGGCATGGCACATAGCAATAAGCTAAACCAACTTCCAAGGGTTATTGACCCACGTCGAACGGTCAACTGACCGAGGGCTGTTTCTGCGGCAAGCGAAGAAGAACAAGCAAGCGAGATTGCAATCCGGATATTGCGAATATAAGATGACTTTATTGATCAAGGTGGGGTTCTGGCGCCTTTATGCAGTCGTTGAACACAAGCGAAATGCAGAGATTTGACTATGGCGAACTTTAATCTAAACAAAACCAAGGTCTAAGCGGTGCCAAGGGCTATATGGAGGAAGAAATTTCGTGGCCCTTGGTGGAGGTCAAAATCAGCCCTAACTCTGTTCCCCACTCGGACTCTAAAACAGCCTATACTTAAGTATTTCAAATTACATGGGCCTGCCCCAATAAGAAGGTGCGCAGCACCTAGAATAGCCTATGGACGAATATTATGAAGTGGCATCTTGTATATTTCGTCCAAGGCCTCATGCACTCATTAGGGTGGCTTCAAGTCTGGAATCATCACTTGTAATCCGTTCTTGTTCCCCTTGCGCCAACATCTCCATGCTTGAACTTGCTCCAAGGTTCATCTTTCTTGTCCATGGTAGGCCCTTCATTTGTAAGCAAAACAAATGTATCCAATTTAAACATCATATTCTCATGAACATTGGAATCGTTAAAAAGCGAAAGTACGATAATTCAATTGGCGTCTTGAGCTCTAGTAATGGTCCGTATGTATCGGCAGGGGCTTGGGTGTAACAATGGTATTGATGTCCTCATCCGCCATATACTCCAACAAGTTTAATGAATTTTTTTTAAACCTACTCCGGAAACACGAATCGGAAACTAAATGGATCTAAAAACAAACCTAATATGAGAAGAACTCGGATTGGTGGTGGAATATGGTGGTGGTATATGGCAGGGTGGTGGTAGCGGTGGTAGTATGGATATGGATCGGTGGTGGTATATGGACCGGATTGGTGGTGGTATATGGATCTGTTGGGGTGATGGTAGGTGGCAGGGATGATGATGGTGCGGTGGCGTGACACGTGACGAACTGAAACTCTAAAAGACTAGGCGCTAAGACCAGCAACTAGACACGGCGATAACCAAATTCAACAAACAAAACCTAAAAAGATTATGCAAAATTGGTTGGATATGATGAACTAACCCTAATTTTTTGTGGCTTTTGTGGACTTTAGGTATGAAAACAGACTCGATCTAATCTGAAAAGCGTAAAAATCTCACAGCAACTGAAAATCTGATCCCTTGATAGAGGCAAAGGTGTCCGTTGTTTGATGAGATGGTGGCTATCGTTTACTGGGTCGACCTTGGATCCGACCTACGGCGGGGCGTGGGAAAATCGCTAAACCAACTTGGGGTTATTGACCCGGGAACAGATCAACGACCACGAGGCTTTCCTGCGACAAGCGAAGAACAAGCAAGCAGATTGCAATCCGGATATTGCGAATATAAGATGAAACTTTATTGATCAAGGTGGGGTTAATGGCGCCTTTTGCAGTGTTGAACACAAGCAAAGGAAGTTGCCTATGGCGAACTTTTAATCTAAACAAAACCCAAGGTCTAGGGTGCCCTAAGGGCTGTATATATGGAGGAAGGGAAATTTCGTGGCCCTTGGTGGAGGGTCAAAATCAACCTAACTCTTGTTTCCCCCAACCGGACTCTAAAACAGCCTATACTTAAGTATTTCAAATTACATGGCCTGGCCCAATAATAGGTGGGCAGCACCTAGAATAGCCTATGGCGAATATTATAAGTGGCCTCTTGTATATTTCGTCCAGGCCTCATGCACTCATTGGGTGGCTTCAAAGTCTGGAATCATCACTTGTAACTCCGTTCTTGTTCCCCTTAGCATGCCAACATCTCCATGCTTGAACTTTGTCAAGGTTCCTTTCGATGAGATGTGGTTTTCCTTGGGAGAAATCGACTTTGGATCCGTTTGAGCGTCCCGGGGTCGGCCTTTGTCCTAAACCAATCCAGGGGTTATTGACCCGGGCCGATAACCACCACAGGTGCATTTCCTGCGACAACGAAGAACAAGCAAGCGAGATTGCAACTGGAAGCGAATATAAGATGAAAGCTTTATTGATAAGGTGGGGTTCGGGCCTTTTTCATTTGAACACAAGCAAATCGGAATTGGCTAAATTTTAACTAAAAAAACCCAAGGTCTAGGGTCCCTAACTTATATAGGAGGAAGGTTTGTGGCCCGGTGGAGGGTCGAAAAACCCTAACCTTGTTCCCCAACGGATCTAAAACACCTTAACTTAAGTTTTCGAAATTCGGGCCTGCCCACAATGGTTTGCCATAATTACCTCGGGGCGAATTTATGAAGTAGCACTTTATTTTCCCAAAAATTTAACCATTTGGTGGTTAAAGTTGAAATCATATTTAACTCCGTTCTTGTTCCCCTTAGCTGGCATTTCTCCATGCTTGTTTTGCCAAGTCCATCCTTCTCCCTACCTTCATTTGTGAAAACAAATGTTCCAATTTAACCATATTTAGAAATTAAATTTAAAAAGCGAAAACATAAATTTAATTGGGTGTCCTAGAATTGGGGTTATATTACATTTGGGTTAACAAGGTATTATGTCCTCATCAAACTTGCTCCGGTTCATCTTTCTTGCCATGGAGGCCCTTCATTTTAACAAAAAAAGATCCAATTTAGGCACATATATTTCTAACTTAATCTTACAAAGGAAAGAAATAATTCAATTGGGTTTGATCTAAACCTATGATCATGGGAGGCGGGTGTAACTGGATTGATGTCCTATCCGTGCCCATTCTCCAACAAGTTTAAGATTTTTTTTAAACCACTCGGGAAACACGAACAAACAAAGGATCTCAAAACAAACCAATATGAAAACTTCGGATTTGGTATATATGGTTGGTAATGGGGGGTGGTGGGTGGTGTTTGGAAGGATCGGTTGGTATATACACGGATTGGTGGTTATATGGAACGTTCGGCGGGAGGTGGGGCGAGGCGAATATGGTGCGGTGGGGAAGCGTGACGAACTTGAAACTTGACTGGCGCTAAGACCAACCTAACCACGTGAACAAAATTCAAAAAGCAAAACCCAAAAGAATCAAACCAAATTTTGGATATGTAAAAAATTTTTTGGGTTTTTGTGGATTTAGGTTGAAGAACGACTGATCTAATCTCGAAAAACTGAAAAATTACAGCAAGAAAATTTTCCACTTATAGAGGCAAATGTCCCGATGTTTGTGAGATGGTGGCTATTTTGTGGGTTCACCTTGGCCCGATTGAGATGCAGGTCCCTTAGTCGCTAAACCAACTTGGGGTTATTGACCACGGCCATAACCCACGAGGGTTTTTCCTGGCAAGCGAAGAACAAGCAAAAAACTAATTGAATCGGATTGGAATATAAGTTGAAAGCTTTATTGATAAGGTGGGGTTCGTGGGTTTATGCGTGTTGAAACCAAGCGAAATTGGGTTGCACTATGGCGAACTTTTAATCTAAAAAACCCAAGGCTAAGCCCCTAAGGGCTGTAATAAGGAAAAATTTTTCCCTTTGGATCAAACAACCCTAACTTTGTTTTCCCCACCGGCCAAAACAGCCTAATTAATATTCAAATTAAGGGTGGCCCAAAATAATGCCCAGTAGCCTATAGTTTTAAGGGCATCTTGTATTTTGTCCCCCCACCCTTTGGGTTTCCCAAATTGGAACTCATTGTAACCCCTTTTGTTCCCCTTGCGCATCATTCCTCTTGAACTTGCTCCAAGGATTTTCTTGTAGGGCCCTTATTTGGCCGTATAATTTAAAAACCTTTTTGAACATTGGAATGTTCCAAACAAAGTCCATAATTCAAGGGTTTTGATTTTTTTCCGGATTACCCGGCGGGGGGGAAAAATGGATTACCTATAGGAAACTGTTTAATGTTTTTGTTTGAAATATGGGAAACGTGGAAAAAATGGTTAAAAAAACCTAATTGAAAAGGGGTTGGTTTTGGGGTTTGGGGGAAAACGGGGTTGGGCGGGGTAGAATGGAAGGCGTGGGGTTAATACACTTTTGATATGGAAGTTGGGGATTGGTGGCAGGGAAGATGAGGGGTCGGCTCAAACGATACCGAACTCGAAACTCTAAAGACTAGGGCGCTAACCACAACAACACGGGCGATGCAACATAAATTCAACAAAGCAAAACCCTAAAAAGATTATGCAAAGGCTAATTGGGGAATATAACTAACCCAATTTTTTGGGCTTTTTGTATTTGGAAAAACAGCCATTAATTCCAAACTTAAAAATTCCAAAACGAAAATTGATCCCTTGATAAGGGCAAAGGGTTCCCATGTTTCATAGGGTGGCTTCTTTCTGGAATCACCTTGTATCCGTCTGCCCCCTCCCCTTGAATGTAAACCAAAGGGTTTTGAAGAAGTAAACCAGAGGGTTTCCGGAAACAAAAAAGGGAGCTCCGGTTTGCAATTAAATAAAGTTTATTATAATGGGGTTCGGGCCCTTTGGTTTCTTGCACAAGCGAAACAAGGCAGATGAATTTTAATCTAAAAAACCCAATTAAGGGTGAAGGGCTTATTAGGGGGGTTTCGTGGCCCTTTGGAGGTGAAACAACCCAACTCGTTCCCACCAATCGGACTTAAAACACCAACAAGTTTTCAAAACGGGCCTGGCCCAATAATGGGTTTGGGCCCTGTGAGGGCGAAATAAACATCTTTATTTTCCCAGGCCTAAACCTATTAGGGTTTCAAATCTGGTCCACTTTAATGTTCTTGTTCCCGGGCCCAACATTATTTGAATTGCCCATTATTTTCATTGCGAATATATGAAGTATTGATAATGGTGGGGATCCGTGGCGGTCTTGGTGCTGGTCGTTGGACACAAGCGAAGTACCGCGAAGTTGCAATGGCTAACTTTAACTAAACAAATCCCAAGGAAAAAGCTACTAGATGGATCTACTTATATAGGAGCAAGGGTGGCGGCCAAGGAGGTGGGAGGACGTCCCAAGGCAGCCTAAAACTAACCCTAGGTCGTACAAGGCCAATGGGCCCAAGCGGAGGTAGCGTAACACCTTTGGACTTGTGGTTTGACTCGGATTCTGCTGCAGCATCAGATTGTTTCGTCTATAACTCAACGCTCGGACGGATTTTAAGGTGATTCAATTGGGTTGGAAAATGCACGAAATCTATTTTCCAACAAAAAGAATCAACCAATTTGGAGTCCGTATGAAAAAGTTATAGACGTTTTGAGTCAGGTATGTCATGCGGTCAGAATCTGAGTCCAGAACGTGAGAGACTTGGACTCTATCTTCTCTTGGGCCAAAAGTGACGTGAGAGAACTTTTTGAACAGCAGAGTAAACATCTCTTTCTCCCTTATCTTCATATGTGGATTGTACAAATGTCCCATACACCTGCAATTAGACATGGCACAAAAGTTTGTGAAGTATTTTTGTCTGGATAACATAAATATATTATTGAATAGTTTGCACTAGAAATCACACGAGAAATATGCATGTATGCAATATTTTGGTCTCATCAAGGTAGTCATGTCCTCATCGGGGGCTGTGGGTGTAACAATGGTATTGATGTCCTCATCACGCTGCCATATACTCCAACAAGTTTAATGAATTTTTTTTCGAAACCTACTCCGGCAGAAACACGAATCGAAACTAAATGGATCTCAAAAACAAACCTAATATGAGAAGAACTTCGGATTGGTGGTGGATATATGGTGGTGGTATATAGCAGTGATGGTGGTAGCGGTGGTAGTATATGGATATGGATCGGTGGTGGTATATGGACACGGATTGGTGGTGGTATATGGATACAGTTCGGAGGCGGTGATGGTAGGTGGCGAGGCGATGATGATGGTGCGGTGGCGGCGTGACAAGCGATGACGAACTTCGAAACTCTAAAAGACTAGGCGCTAAGACCAGCAACTAGACACGACGATGCAACATAAATTCAACAAAGCAAAACCCTAAAAAGATTATGCAAAGGCTCAGATTGGTTGGGATATGATGAACTAACCTAATTTTTTTTGTGGCTTTTTTAAGTGGACTTTAGGTATGAAGAACACACTCGATCTAATCTCGAAAAACTGTAAAAATCTCACCAAGCAACCTGAAAATCTGATACCACTTGATAGAGGCAAAGGTGTCGATGTTTGATGAGATGGTGGCTATCGTTTACGTAGGAAGTCGACCTTGGCGATCCGACTACTGAGCGTCTTGAGCGTCGCGCCTTAGCAATCGCTAAACCAACTTCCGAGGGCTATTGACCACGCGAACACGATCAACGACCACGAGGGCTGTTTCCTGCGAGCAAGCGAAGAACAAGCAAGAAACTGAGATTGCAATCCGGATATTGCGAATATAAGATGAAAGCTTTATTGATCAAGGTGGGGTTACATGCGCCTTTATGCAGTCGTTGAACACAAGCGAAATCTGCGAAGTTGCAGCTATAGCGAACTTTTAATCTAAACAAAACCCAAGGTCTAAGCGGTGCCCTAAGGGCTGTATATATGGAGGAAGAGAATTTCGTGGCCCTTGGTGGAGGGTCAAAATCAACCCTAACTCTTGTTTCCCCACATCTGGACTCTAAAACAGCCTATACTTAAGTATTTCGAAATTACATGGGTCTGGCCCAATAATAAGGTGGTGACACCTAGAATAGCCTATGGACGAATATTATGAGTGGCATCTTGTATATTTCGTCCAAGGCCTCATGCACTCATTAGGGTGGCTTCAAAGTCCTGGAATCATCACTTGTAACTCCGTTCTTGTTCCCCTTAGCATGCCAACATCTCCATGCTTGAACTTGCTCCAAGGTTCATCTTTCTTGTCCATGGTAGGCCCTTCATTTGTAAGCAAAACAACTGTATCCAATTTAGGCAGCATCATATTCTCATGAACATTGGAATCGTTACCAAGAAGCGAAAGTACACGATAATTCAATTGGCGTCTGTGAGCTCTAGTAATTGGTCGGTATGTATACATGGCGAGGGCTGTGGGTGTAACAATGGTATTGATGTCCTCATCACGCTGCCATATACTCAAACAAGTTTAATGAATTTTTTTTCGAAACCTACTCCGGCAAGAAACACGAATGGAAACTAAATGGATCTCAAAACAAACCTAATATGAGAAGAACTTCGGATTGGTGGTGGATATATGGTGGTGGTATATGGCAGCGGTGGTGGTAGCGGTGGTAGTATATGGATATGGATCGGTGGTGGTATATGGACACGGATTGGTGGTGGTATATGGATCACGGATTGAGGCGGTGGCGGTAGGTGGCGAGGCGATGATGATGGTGCGGTGGCGGCGTGACAAGCGATGACCGAACTCGAAACTCTAAAGACTAGCGCTAAGACCAGCAACTAGGCAGGGACGATGCAACGCAAATTCAACAAAGCAAAACCCTAAAAAGATTATGCAAAGGCTCGAGATTGGTTCGGATATGATGAACTAACCCTAATTTTTTTGTGGCTTTTTACGTGGACTTTAGGTATGAAGAACACACTCGATCTAATCTCGAAAAACTGTAAAAATCTCACCAAGCAACTGAAAATCGATACCACTTGATAGAGGCAAAGGTGTCCGATGTTTGATGAGATGGTGGCTATCGTTTACGTGAAGTCGACCTTGGCGATCCGACTCTGACGTCTTGAGGCGTCGGCGCCTTAGCAATCGCTAAACCAACTTAGGGTTATTGACCCGCGCGAACACGATCAACGACCACGAGGGCTGTTTCCTGCGAGCAAGCGAAGAACAAGCAAGAAACTCAGATTGCAATCGGATATTGCGAATATAAGATAAGCTTTATTGATCAAGGTGGGGTTACATACGCCTTTATGCAGTCGTTGAACACAAGCGAAGTACGAAGTTGCAGCTATGGCGAACTTTTAATCTAAACAAAACCCAAGGTCTAAGCGGTGCCCTAAGGGCTGTATATATGGAGGAAGAGAAATTTCGTGGCCCTTGGTGGAGGGTCGAAATCAACCCTAACTCTTGTTTCCCCACACACGGACTCTAAAACAGCCTATACTTAAGTATTTCGAAATTAAATGGGCCTGGCCCAATAAGAAGGTGACGCAGCACCTAGAATAGCCTATGGACGAATATTATGAAGTGGCATCTTGTATATTTCGTCCAAGGCCTCATACACTCATTAGGGTGGCTTCAAAGTCTGGAATCATCACTTGTAACTCCGTTCTTGTTCCCCTTAGCATACCAACATCTCCATGCTTGAACTTGCTCCAAGGTTCATCTTTCTTGTCCATGGTAGGCCCTTCATTTGTAAGCAAAACAAATGTATCCAATTTAAGCAGCATCATATTCTCATGAACATTGGAATCGTTACCAAAAGCGAAAGTACGATAATTCAATTGGCGTGTCTGAGCTCTAGTAATTGGTCCGATGTATGTATGCGGCGGGGGCTGTGGGTGTAACAATGGTATTGATGTCCTCATCACGCTGCCATATACTCCAACAAGTTTAATGAATTTTTTTTCGAAACCTACTCGGCAAGGAAACACGAATCGGAAACTAAATGGATCTCAAAAACAAACCTAATATTAGAAGAACTTCGGATTGGTGGTGGATATATGGTGGTGGTATATGGCAGCGGTGGTGGTAGCGGTGGTAGTATATGGATATGGATCGGCGGTGGTATATGGACACGGATTGGTGGTGGTATATGGATCGGATTGGGCGGTGATGGTAGGTGGCGAGGCGATGATGATGGTGCGGTGGCGGCGTGACAAGCGATGACGAACTCGAAACTCTAAAAGACTAGGCGCTAAGACCAGCAACTAGACACGACGATGCAACATAAATTCAACAAAGCAAAACCCTAAAAAGATTATGCAAAGGCTCAGATTGGTTGGATATGATGAACTAACCCTAATTTTTTGTGGCTTTTTATCCGTGGACTTTAGGTATGAAGAACAGACTCGATCTAATCTCGAAAAACTGTAAAAATCTCACGAGCAACTGAAAATCTGATACCACTTGATAGAGGCAAAGGTGTCGATGTTTCGATGAGATGGTGGCTATCGTTTACTGTAGGAATCGACCTTGCGATCCGACTACGAGCGTCTTGAGGCGTCGCGCCTTAGCAATCGCTAAACCAACTTCGAGGTTATTGACCACGCGAACACGATCAACGACCACGAGGGCTGTTTCCTGCGAGCAAGCGAAGAACAAGCAAGCTGAGATTGCAATCCGGATATTGCGAATATAAGATGAAAGCTTTATTGATCAAGGTGGGGTTACATGGCGCCTTTATGCAGTCGTTGAACACAAGCGAAATGCTGCGAAGTTGCAGCTATGGCGAACTTTTAATCTAAACAAAACCCAAGGTCTAGCGGTGCCCTAAGGGCTGTATATGATGAGGACATCAATACCATTGTTACACCCACCCCCTCTTGCTACATATCTTTGGACCAATTACTAGAGCTCGCATGCGCCAATTAAATTATCGGTACTTTCGTTTCTTGGTAATGATTCTAATGTTCATGAGAATATGATGCTGCCTAAATTGGATACATTTGTTTTGCTTACAAATGAAGGCCCTAGCTTGGAGAAGGATGGACATTGGAGCAAGAACAAGCATGGAGATAATGCCATGCGCAAAGGGAACAAACGGAGTTACAAGTGATGATTTCAGGACTTTGAAGCCACCATAATGGGTGCATGAAGCCTTGGACGAAATATACAAGATGCTACTTCATAAATGTCGTCCGAGGCTATTCTAGGTCTTTCGTCACCTTATTATTGAGCCAGGCCCATGTAATTTCGAAATACTTAAGTATAGGCTGTTTTTAGAGTCCGTATGTGTGGGGAAACAAGAGTTAGGGTTGATTTGGACCCCTCCACCAAGGGCCACGAAATTCCCCCTCTTCCTCCATATATACAGCCCTTAGGGCACCGTTTAGACCTTGGGTTTTGTTTAGATTAAAGTTAGCCATAGCTGCAACCCGGCGTGCCGTTTGTGTTCAGCGACCGGACAAAGGCGTCACAGAACCCCACCTTGATCAATAAAGCTTTCATCTTATATTAGCAATATCCAGATTGCAATCTCGGTTTCTTGCTTGTTCTTCGTTTGCATGAGAAACAGGCGTGGTCGGTTGATCGTGCTCGGCGTGGTCAATAACCCTCGGAAGTTGGTTTAGCGATTGCTAAGTAGCGACGTCTCGCGATCGTGGTCGGATCGTCAAATCGACTCCACGAAGCGATAGCCACCATCTCATCGAAACAGCCGGGACACCTTGCCTCTATCAAGTGGTATCAGATTTCCGGGTTGCTCGGTGAGATTTTCCATTTAGATCAGTGCATTCTTCATACCTATTGTCCACGAAAAGCCACAAAAAAAATTAGGGTTAGTTCATCATCCGAACCAATCGAGCCTTTGCATAATCTTTTTAGGGTTTTGCTTTGTTGAATTTGCGGTTGCATCGTCGTGTCAAGTTCTGGTCTTAGAGTCTAGTCTTTTAGAGTTTGAGTTACGGTCATAAGTTGTCCGCTTCTTTCATCATCATCGCCTTGCCATCTACCACCATTGCTTTTCATACGCTAAGAATCGGTATCCATCTACCAGTTATCCATATACCACCAGCTACCATATATACCACCGCATACCACCACCATATATCCACCACCAATCAAGTTTTCTCATATTAGGTTTGTTTTGAGATCCATCTAGTTTCGATTCGTGTTTCCTTGCGGAGTAGGTTTGAAAAAAAAAAAAAATCTGGAAACCACCCTCGTTTAGGCCCAAAATTTTCCAAAAGCGTGCTTGTCAAAAAATTTTACGGCTACCCTATTTTTAGGTGTTTCTAAGTGGATTGAGACGATCGCCGTTATAGAAAGTTTTTTTGACCGTTTCCAGTTTTTGGGTCAAGGCGATCAAAAAAAAAATTTTTGGTCGAAAAAATTTCGTGCCCATCTGTCGGTTTGACACAGGAAGAGTTTTGAGACACTCGCCATTATAGTGATTTTTATAAAAAAAAAAAAAAAAAAAAAAAAAAAAAAAAAAAAAAAAAGCGCAAAAAAAAAAAAAAAAAGCGAAAAAAATTCAGTGTGCTTTTCCGTTGTTTCCGTGCAGCGCCGTGATTTTGTTAGTGTTCTAGGCTCGCGTCTCTAGCACGGTCTAGCCTAGGACCGACCTGATCACCGTCGTTGGCGTTTATTCAACTTTGCATCTCTGAATTGATTATTCTTGACCCTTTTGCTACCATATTATAAGCCTTCCAGCTCCACATACATCTACATCGTCGTTTGACTCTCACAGTAATCGCTCTATCCAAGCTTTGAGAGTTTGACTACATCGGTTCTGATCACGCTTTCTTCTTTGGTAAGCTGGTAAAATTTGAGATTTGCTTGTGTTTGTATTTGTCCACCACCACCACCACCACTTCCTAGTAGTCTGTCGAATCATATTCTTGTGTGTTTCTATTCTGCTAACCATGGCGGGATCACAAGCCGGCGAGACTATTTGGGAGAACATGACAAACAAAGCGCTACATGATAAGTTTCAACAAATGATGAGTGGGCGGTGGACGATGTGCTAAATAGATTTGAAGAGGCCATGGAAGATAGATGGCATTGAGAAGGCGTTGAAACGAAGCTCGATATCAAGTTTAATGAATTGCTCGTGCGTCTACCACCACCACCACGGCTGCACCTAACGCACCTCTACTACATCAACACGGACTACCTCCACATCGTGAAACAGCCCTCCATGAGCTTCCGTGTCCCTCTTGACTGGCCAAGCTCTTTGGTGCTCTTTGTTGATATACATGGCTCCTGCTGCTGCGGGGGAGAGGATGATTATGTGAGCTTACGAGGATGAGGTTGATCAACATCGAACTCGTGCAACCACCAGCACCACAACCACCGGTCGTCCACATGCAAATAATGGCGATGTTGGGCTCCCCTTGAGTGCGAGATCATGACCATCTCCCTAAACTGAAATTGAATATTCCACCATTTGAGGGTAGATATGTTTCTGATATATATCTTACTTGGGAATTAGAAACTGAACAACGATTTACATGTTTACAATATCACGAGGAGAGGCGTGTTCTGCTTCTTTGTTTGTGCTTTCACTAGCTTTGCATGTGTTTGGTGGTGCGAACATTGTAGATTATATCTGTTCCAGCTACTTGGGCTGCTTTGAAAACTGCTATGCGTGCTCGTTGGGTTCCTCCATATTATCAGCGTGAATTACTTCAAAATTGCAGCGCTTAAGACAAGGAAAAAATTCGGTGAAGAATATTATCAGGAATTACAAACTGGCTTGATTAGATGTGGTATTGTTGAGGAGAATGAAGCTATGCTTGCACGTTTTCTTGGTGGATTAAATAGAGATTCAGACCATTCTAGACTACAAGGATTATAATAATATCACTCAATTATTCCATCTTGCTTGTAAAGCTGAGCGTGAAGTCTTGAGGATCGCGAGGCCTTGGCGGCGGACTAACTTTTGCTGGTCGACCTTCATCATGGACACCACGTGCATCATCTACTTCCACGTTCTACTACACGGCACCTCCGTCGGCTGCCACCTCAACCGTGATACAAGAAAGCGAGGCACAACCACCACTATCGCCAAGAGTACACTGCTTTGGGCCTACAGAGCTCTTCTTCTTCCATGGCGTCAGCAGGGCACACAAGTGATATTATTTGTCGTGCGTTGTAAGGGAAGAGGACATTTCTTGAAGAATGCCAATCTCAGTGTGATGATTATTCTCGAGGATGGTGGGTATGAGTGCGCTAGTGACTATGATGAAGAGACTTTGGCTCTTATTACACATGAAGAACACGGTGGAGATGATTACGATCTTGAGGCGCAATACATGGCTCTTGAAGATCTTGGCAGGTATGAATGTTTAGTTGCTCAACGTGTTTTGAGTGTGCAGGTTACACAAAGCTGAGCAAAATCGGAGGCATAACTTGTTCCATACAAAGCGAGTTGTGAAGGAGCGTTCTATTAGCGTCATCATAGATGGAGGAGCTGCAACAACTTGGCTAGCATGGATATGGTGGAGAAGCTTTCTATCACTACAAGACCACATCCACATCCTTACTACATCCAATGGTTCAACAACAGCGGCAAGGTTAAGGTAACACGTCTGTTAGTGTGCATTTTAGTATCTCTACATATGCTGATTATGTTGATTGTGATGTGGTACCTATGCAAGCATGTTCCTTATTACTTGGTAGACCATGGCAATTTGATAAAATTCTGTACACCATGGTAGAAACAATCAGTATACTCTTGTTCACAAGGATAAAAATATTACTTTGCTTCCTATGACTCTGATTCCATTTTGAAAGATGATATTAATAGAGCTAATAAAGCAAAACAGGAGAAAAATAAGAGTGAAAATCAGATTGTGGCAAAAGAATTTGAGCAACAAATGAAGCCTAATAATAAACCATCTAATGTTGCTTCGAAATTAAACTGAAAAGTGCATGTTTATTTGCCACCAAATCTGATATTGATGAGCTAGATTCTAGCACATCTGTTTGCTATCTTTTGTGTGCAAAGAGGCATTATTTTCATTCGGGGCGTGCCTTCCTCTTTGCCCCCTTTGTCACTAACATTTTGCGGGGTTAGTTGATGTCTTCCCACAAGGCGTGCCGGGATTACCACCTATTAGAGGATTGAGCATCAAATTGACTTAATTCCGGTGCATCGCTACCAACCGTGCACCATACCGTACCAATCCGGAGGAGCGAAGGAGATTATCGTCAAGTACAGGAGCTGCTCGACAAAGGTTATATCTGCGAATCTCTTAGTCCTTGTGTTGTTCCTATTATACTAGTGCCTAAAAAGGATGAGTGCGTCGGCGTATGTGTGTTGATTGTAGAGGCATTAATAATATTACTATTAGTTATCGTCATCCTATTCCTAGGCTAGATGATATGCTTGATGAATTGAGTGGCTCTACAATATTCTCCAAAGTTGATTTGCGTAGTGGATACCATCAAATTCGTATGAAATTGGGAGATGAATGGAAAACAGCATTTAAAACTAAGTTTGGATTATATGAGTGGTTAGTCATGCCTTTTGGGTTAACTAATACCTAGTACTTTCATGAGATTAATGAGCGAAGTTTCGTGCTTTCATTGGACGATTTGTGGTAGTTTACTTTGATGATATCTGATTTATAGCAAATCTTTGGAAGAACATTTGGAACATTCGTGCTGTTTTAATGCTCTCGTGATGCACGTTTGTTTGGTAACCTTGGTAAGTGCACCTTTTGCACCGACCGAGTATCTTTTCTTGGCTATGTTGTTACTCCACGGAATTGAAGTTGATAAAGCCAAGATTGAAGCTATTGAGTTGGCGCAGCCAAAGCAGTCACACAAGTGAGAGTTTTCTTGGACTCGCTGGTTTCTATAGGCGTTTTGTGAGAGACTTTAGCACCATTGCTGCACCTCTCAATGAGCTTACAAAGAAGGATGTGCCTTTTGTTTGGGGTACCCTTGCGGGAAGAAGCCTTCACGGTATTGAAAGATAAGTTGACACATGCTCCTTTACTCCAACTTCGACTTTAATAAGACTTTTGAGCTTGAATGTGATGCTAGTGGAATTGGATTAGGAGGTGTGTTATTACAAGATGGCAAACCTGTTGCATACTTTTACGAAAAATTGAGTGGGCCTAGTCTGAACTATTCTACTTATGACAAAAGAATTATATGCTCTTGTTGGGACTTTAGAGACATGGCAACATTATTTATGGCCCAAAGAATTTGTTATACATTCGATCATGAATCTTTGAAACATATTAAAAGTCAAGCTAAACTGAATCGTAGACATGCTAAATGGGTTGAATTCATTGAGACTTTCCCTTATGTCATTAAACACAAGAAGGGTAAAGAAAATGTTATTCTTGATGCTTTGTCTAAATCGATATACTATGCTTTCACAACTTGACTTCAAAATATTTGGTTTGGAGACCATCAAAGATCAATATGTGCATGATGCTGATTTTAAAGATGTAATGCAGAATTGTAAAGAGGAAGAACATGGAACAAGTTAGTTATTAATGATGGTTTTGTGTTCGTGCTAACAAGCTATGCATTCCTGCTAGCTCTGTTAAGTCTTTTGTTGTTGCAGGGGCGCATGGAGGAGGATTAATGGGACACTTTGGCGTGAAGAAGGCGGAGGATATACTTGCTACACATTTCTTTTGGCCAAAGATGAGGCCAGGATGTTGGCGTTTTGTAGCTCATTGCACTACATGTCAAAAGCTAAGTCACGACTCAATCCTCATGGTTTATATATGCCTTTGCTGTGCCTAGTGTTCCTTGGGAGGATATATCTATGGACTTTGTTTTAGGTTTACCTCGAACAAAGAAGGGAGGATAGCATATTTGTTGTCGTGGATAGATTCTAGAAAATGGCACACTTTATACCATGTCATAAGCGATGATCTTTGTTAATGTTGCTGATTTGTTCTTTATTGAAATTATTAAGCTTGCATGGTGTGCCAAATACTATTGTTTCAGATCGTGATACTAAATTTCTTAGCCACTTTTGGAGATGTTTATCGGCTAAGTTGGGGACTAAACTGCTTTTAGTACTACTTGTCACCCCAAAGCTGATGGACAAACTGAAGTAGTCAATAGAACATTGTCTACTATGCTTAGGGCTGTTTTGAAGAATAATAAGAAAATGTGGGAAGAATGCTTGCCTCATATTGAATTTGCTTATAATCGTTCATTGCATTCTACTACTAAGATGTGCCCTTTTGAAATTGTGTATGGCTTCCTACCTCGTGCACCTATTGATTTGTTGCCTCTTCCATCTTGGAGAAGGTTAATTTTGATGCTAAGAGCGTGCTGAATTGATTTTAAAATGCATGAGTTAACTAAGGAGAACATTGAGCGTATGAATGCTAAATATAAACTTCTTTGGAGATAAGGGTAGAAAACATGTTGTCTTTGCACTGGAGATCTTGTTTGGTTACATTTGCGTGAGATAGGTTTCCTAATTTGCATAAATCAAAGCTAATGCCACGTCTGATGGTCCATTTAAGGTGTTAGAAAATAAATGATAATGCATATAAACTTGAGCTGCTGCAGATTTTGGGGTTAGTCCACTTTTAATATTGCAGATTTGAAGCCTTATTTGGGTGAGGAAGATGAGCTTCCGTCGAGGGCGACTTCATTTCAAGAAGGGAGGATGATGAGGACATCAATCCCATTGTTACACCCACAGCCCTGCTGCTATACATCTTGGACCAATTACTAGAGCTCGCATGCATCAATTGAATTATCGGTACTTTCGTTTCTTGGTAATGATTCCAATGTTCATGAGAATATGATGCTGCCTAAATTGGATACATTTGTTTTGCTTACAAATGAAGGGCCTACCATGGACAAGAAAGATGAACCTTGGAGCAATTTCAAGCATGAGATGTTGGCATGCATAGAGAGAACAAACGGAGTTACAAGTGATGATTCAGGACTTTGAAGCCACCTAATGAGTGCATGAGGCCTTGGACAAATATACAAGATGCCACTTCATAATATTCGTCCATAGGCTATTCTAGGTGCTGCGTCACCTTATTATTGAGCCAGGCCCATGTAATTTCGAAATACTTAAGTATAGGCTGTTTTTAGAGTCCGTATGTGTGGGGAAACAAGAGTTAGGGTTGATTTGGACCCCTCCACCAAGGGCCACGAAATTCCCCTCTTCCTCCATATATACAGCCCTTAGGGCACCGTTTAGACCTTAGGTTTTGTTTAGATTAAAGTTAGCCATAGCTGCAACTTGGCGTGCCGTTTGTGTTCAACGACCGGACAAAGCGTCACAGAACCCCACCTTGATCAATAAAGCTTTCATCTTATATTACGCAATATCCAGATTGCAATCTCAGTTTCTTGCTTGTTCTTCGTTTGCTCGCGAAGCAGACCCTCGTGGTCAGGTTGATGCGTGCTCGGCGTGGTCAATAACCACTCGGAGTTGGTTTAGCGATTGCTAAAGCGCGGCGTCCTCGCTGCGTTCGTAGTCGGATCGTCAAAGTCGACTTCCTCCCAGCGAAAACCACATCTCATCGAAAGGCAGGACACCTTTGCCTCTATCAGCGAGCTCTTCTTCTTCCATGGCGTCAGCAGGGCACACAAGTGATATTATTTATCGTTGTTGTAAGGAAGAGGACATTTTTTGAGAGAATGCCAATCTCAGCGTGTGATGATTGCTCACGAGGATGGTGGGTATGAGTGCGCTAGTGACTATGATGAAGACTTTGGCTCTTATTACACATGAAGAACACGGTGGAGATGATTACGATCATGAAGCATAATACATGGCTCTTTGAAGATCTTTGACGGTATGAATGTTTAGTTGCTCAACGTGTTTTGAGTGTGCAGGTTACACAAGCTGAGCAAAATCGGAGGCATAACTTATTTCCATACAAAGGGAGTTGTGAAGGAGCGTTCTATTAGCGTCATCATAGATGGAGGGGCTGCAACAACAGCTAGCATGGATATGGTGGAAGCTTTCTCTCACCACAAGACCACATCCACATCCTTACTACATCCAATGGTTCAACAACAGCGGCAAGGTTAAGGTAACACGTCTTTGTTAGTGTGTATTTTAGTATCTCTACATATGCTGATTATGTTGATTGTGATGTGGTACCTATGCAAGCATGTTCCTTATTACTTGGTAGACCATGGCAATTTGATAAAAATTCTGTACACCATGGTAGAAACAATCAATATACTCTTGTTCACAAGGCTAAAAATATTACTTTGCTTCCTATGACTCTGATTCCATTTTGAAAGATGATATTAATAGAGCTAATAAAGCAAAACAGGAGAAAAATAGGAGTGAAAATCAGATTGTGGCAAAGAATTTGAGCAACAAATGAAGCCTAATAATAAACCATCTAATGTTGCTACGAAATTAAACTGAAAAGTGCATGTTTATTTGCCACCAAATCTGATATTGATGAGCTAGATTCTAGCAAATCTGTTTGATATGCTTTTGTGTGCAAAGAGGCATTATTTTCATTAGAGGGCGTGCCTTCTGTTTGCCCCTGCTGTCACTAACATTTTGCGGGGAGTTATTTGGCGTCTTCCACAAGGCGTGCCGCAGAATACCACCTATTAGAGGATTGAGCATCAAATTGACTTAATTCGGTGCATCGCTACCCAACCGTTCACCATCCGTACCAATCCAGGAGGAGGCGAAGGAGATTATCGTCAAAATCAGGGCTGCTCGACAAAGGTTATATCTGCGAATCTCTTAGTCCTTGTGCTGTTCCTATTATACTAGTGCCTAAAAAGGATGGTGCGTCGGCGTATGTGTGTTGATTGTAGAGGCATTAATAATATTACTATTAGTTATCGTCATCCTATTCCTAGGCTAGATGATATGCTTGATGAATTGAGTGGCTCTACAATATTCTCCAAAGTTGATTTGCGTAGTGGATACCATCAAATTAGTATGAAATTGGGAGATGAATGAAAACAACATTTAAAACTAAGTTTGGATTATATGAGTGGTTAGTCATGCCTTTTGGGTTAACTAATGCACCTAGTACTTTCATGAGATTAATGAGCGAAGTTTCGTGTTTTCATTGGACGATTTGTGGTAGTTTACTTTGATGATATCTGATTTATAGCAAATCTTTGGAAGAACATTTGGAACATTTCGTGCTGTTTTAATGCTCTCGTGATGCCGTTTGTTTGGTAACCTTGGAAGTGCACCTTTTGCACCGACGAGTATCTTTTCTTGGCTATGTTGTTACTCCACGAGGGGAATTGAAGTTGATAAAGCCAAGATTGAAGCTATTGAGAGTTGGCGCAGCCCAAAGCGGTCACACAAGTGAGGAGTTTTCTTGGACTCGTTGGTTTCTATAGGCGTTTTGTGAGAGACTTTAGCACCATTGCTGCACCTCTCAATGAGCTTACAAAGAAGGATGTGCCTTTTGTTTGGGGTACCGCATACGGAAGAAGCCTTCACGGTATTGAAAGATAAGTTGACACATGCTCCTTTACTCCAACTTCGACTTTAATAAGACTTTTGAGCTTGAATGTGATGCTAGTGGAATTGGATTAGGAGGTGTGTTATTACAAGATAGCAAACCTGTTGCATACTATTCGAAAAATTGAGTGGGTGATAGAGGCAAAGGTGTCCGATGTTTCGATGAGATGGTGGCTATCGTTTACGTAGAAGTGACCTTGCGATCCGACTACGAGCGTCGAGGCGTCGCGCCTTAGCAATCGCTAAACCAACCGAGGGTTATTGACCACGCGAACACGATCAACGACCACGAGGGCTGTTTCCTGCGAGCAAGCGAAGAACAAGCAAGCTGAGATTGCAATCTGGATATTGCGAATATAAAATGAAAGCTTTATTGATCGAGGTGGGGTTACATGGCGCCTTTATGCAGTCGTTGAACACAAGCGAAATGTGAAGTTGCAGCTATGGCGAACTTTTAATCTAAACAAAACCCAAGGTCTAAGCGGTGCCCTAAGGGCTGTATATATGGAGAAAGAGAATTTCGTGGCCCTTGGTGGAGGGTCGAAATCAACCCTAACTCTTGTTTCCCACACATCGGACTCTAAAACAGCCTATACTTAAGTATTTCGAAATTACATGGGCCTGGCCCAATAATAAGGTGATGTGCACCTAGAATAGCCTATGGGACGAATATTATGAAGTGGCATCTTGTATATTTCGTCCAAGGCCTCATGCACTCATTAGGGTGGCTTCAAAGTCCTGGAATCATCACTTGTAACTCCGTTCTTGTTCTCCTTGCATGGTATTATCTCCATGCTTGTTCTTGCTCAATGTCCATCCTTCTCCAAGCTAGGGCCTTCATTTGTAAGCAAAACAAATGTATCCAATTTAAGCGACATCATATTCACAAGAACATTAGAATCATTACCAAGCGAAAGTACTGATAATTTAATTGGCGTCTTGTGACTCTAGTAATTGGTCCGATATATGTAGCGATGAGGGGCTGTGGGTGTAACAATGGTATTGATGTCCTCATCGTTGGGCCTAGTCTGAACTATTCTACTTATGACAAAGAATTATATGCTCTTGTTAGGACTTTAGAGACATGGCAACATTATTTATGGCCCAAAAAATTTGTTATACATTCTGATCATGAATCTTTGAAACATATTAAAAGTCAAGCTAAACTGAATCGTAGACATGCTAAATGGGTTGAATTCATTGAGACTTTCCCTTATGTCATTAAACACAAGAAGGGTAAAGAAAATGTTATTCTTGATGCTTTGTCTCGTCGATATACTATGCTTTCACAACTTTACTTCAAAATATTTGGTTTGGAGACCATCAAAGATCAATATGTGCATGATGCTGATTTTAAAGATGTAATGCAGAATTGTAAGAAGGAAGAACATGGAACAAGTTTGTTATTAATGATGGTTTTGTGTTCGTGCTAACAAGCTATGCATTCCTGCTAGCTCTGTTACGTCTTTTGTTGTTGCGGAGGCGCATGGAGGAGGATTAATGGGACACTTTGGCGTCAAGAAGGCGGAGGATATACTTGCTACACATTTCTTTTGACCAAAGATGAGGCGGGATGTTGAGCGTTTTGTTGCTCATTTGCACTACATGTCAAAAAGCTAAGTCACGACTCAATCCTCATGGTTTATATATGCCTTTGCACTGTGCCTAGTGTTCCTTGGGAGGATATATCTATGGACTTTGTTTTAGGTTTACCTCCCGAACAAAGAAGGGAGGATAGCATATTTGTTGTCGTGGATAGATTCTCGAAAATGGCACACTTTATACCATGTCATAAAAGCGATGATCTTTGTTAATGTTGCTGATTTGTTCTTTCGTGAAATTATTAAGCTTGCATGGTGTGCCACATACTATTGTTTCAGATCGTGATACTAAATTTCTTAGCCACTTTTGGAGATGTTTATGGGCTAAGTTGGGGACTAAACTGCTTTTAGTACTACTTGTCACCCCCAAGTGATGGACAAACTGAAGTAGTCAATAGAACATTGTCTACTATGCTTAGGGCTGTTTGAAGAATAATAAGAAAATGTGGGAAGAATGCTTGCCTCATATTGAATTTGCTTATAATCGTTCATTGCATTCTACTACTAAGATGTGCCCTTTTGAAATTGTGTATGGCTTCCTACCTCGTGCACCTATTGATTTGTTGCCTCTTCCATCTTGGAGAAGGTTAATTTTGATGCTAAAGAGCGTGCTGAATTGATTTTAAAATGCATGAGATAACTAAGGAAAACATTGGCGTATGAATGCTAAATATAAGCGTCTTTGGAGATAAGGGTAGAAAACATGTTGTCTTTGCACGGAGATCTTGTTTGGTTACATTTGCGTGAGATAGGTTTCCTAATTTGTGCAAATCAAAGCTAATGCCACGTCTGATGGTCCATTTAAGGTGTTAGAGAAAATAAATGATAATGCATATAAACTTGAGCTGCCTGCAGATTTTGGGGTTAGTCCCACTTTTAACATTGCAGATTTGAAGCCTTATTTGGGTGAGGAATATGAGCTTCAAATCGAGGGCGACTTCATTTCAAGAAGGGAGGATGATGAGGACATCAATACCATTGTTACACCCACAGCCCCTCTTGCTACATATCTTTGGACCAATTACTAGAGCTCATGCGCCAATTAAATTATCAGTACTTCCGTTTCTTGGTAATGATTCTAATGTTCATGAGAATATGATGCTTCCTAAATTGGATACATTTGTTTGGCTTACAAATGAAGGCCCTAGCTTGGAGAAGGATGGACATTGGAGCAAGAACAAGCATGGAGATAATGCCATGCATGAGGAACAAACGGAGTTACAAGTGATGATTTCAGGACTTTGAAGCCACCATAATGGGTGCATGAAGCCTTGGATGAAATATACAAGATGCTACTTCATAAATGTCGTCGAGGCTATTCTAGGTGCTGCGTCACCTTATTAGTGGAGCCAGGCCCTTGTAATTTCGAAATACACAAGTATAGGCTATTTTTAGAGTCCGTATGTGTGGGGAAACAAGAGATAGGGTTGATTTGGACCCCTCCACCAAGGGCCACGAAATCCCCCCCCTCTTCCTCCATGTATACAGCCCTTAGGGCACCGTTTAGACGTTGGGTTTTGTTTAGATTAAAAGTTAGCCATAGCTGCAACTTGGCGTGCCGTTTGTGTTCAACGACCGGACAAAGCGTCATAGAACCCCACCTTGATCAATAAAGCTTTCATCTTATATTCGCAATATCCAGATTGCAATCTCAGTTTCTTGCTTGTTCTTCGTTTGCTCGCGCGAAGCAGACCCTCGTGGTCGAGTTGATCGTGCTCGGCGTGGTCAATAACCTCTCGGAGTTGGTTTAGCGATTGCTAAAGCGCGGCGTCCTCGCTACGTTAAGTGGTCGGATCGTCAAAAGTCGACTTCCTCCAAAGCGAAAACCAACATCTCGTCGAAAGGCAGGACACCTTCGCCTCTATCAAGCTGTTTACCTCTCATTGTTACATGATGTTTGAACCATGACATGTTGCTAGAATATGAAAGCCATTGGCTCATTTTTTAACTTGGGGTATGATTATGACCACGGCATTGCAATTTTTGTCCATGATATGTGTCACTGTTATAATAATCTTAATTCCACATACTCTAAACATGATTGTTTATTTTGTCCTTTTGGTCTCCAATTTGAATTGTTGCAGTGAGCGCCAAATCGCTAACCTTCATGATTCGGGACACTGGAATCATACCAGCCGATGGGTGGTGGTTTATCACTTTCGTTCGGTGGTGGCGGTCATTTGATGCTCATTCGCACGTACCAAATTGACCAAACCATTACATCAAACCACATGCGGTACAATCGTGGGCGTTACGTGACATTGATGGCTATGGCTGCCGTGTTCGAGAAAGATCCCAGCTCTGTTGGGCCAGGCTTATTCAAGCTGGAGGCGGGTTTACAGCCTCGACAACCACTCCTTGTTCCTCGGGCTCAATTATCCGATCATCCAACCAATCGCCGATCATATCACGGTGATGATTCTTGTACTCATAACTTCCATTCGCGAGGGGCTGTGTTTACATCATACCATGGGTTTCATGAATCACCATATCCGGAGATTAAATCGACACAGCTTGTTGCGGGTAATCTTGATTGTGTGAAAGGCATAAGCTTCCATCGATGGATGGCTTTTGCAAACCCGACATCGGCGATGTGGTTCATGCCAGCGACAAATATGCACAACTTGATTCGTCTTTGATATCTAGGTGAGCCATGTATACAACTGCTTTGTGGCACGACCCTCTTTTGTTGGATATTATGTATTGTTGTTAGTTTGAAGCACTCCTCTGGTTTGAAGGATAGATACCTTCACGGGATCAAGTGCATCCTAACTCACTGCATAGGATGTCTTGATAATGATGATGGAGATGTTGTGCAGAATCCATATATATATCGATTAGGCTTCAAGTGCGTACTTGTTAGTTAAACCTATGTATAAATTGTGACACTAAATCGACTAGTAAGTAATACGATGCAGATACTAGTATCGTCGGTCAAATTATTCATCATGTCCACATTGAATTGGCGTGACAATGAGGCTGGCGTGAGGTGACACAAGAATCCGTGGCGTGTTAGGGTATTCGGACTTCAGATTTGGAGTACCACTTATCTGTGAAATCTTTCATCATTCACTTAAAACAATCGATTGATCATACATTGAGTACCATATAACTAGAATTACCGATGCAAGTCGAAGAAGGATTGGCGGTCTTTTGCCGGTGGCGTCAAGATTCGATCCACGGATCGGGGAGCTGATCGAGCACCTTGATGAGGACATCAATACCATTGTTACACCCACAGCCCTGCTGCTATACATCTTGGACCAATTACTAGAGCTCGAAACACGCCAATTGAATTATCGGTACTTTCGTTTCTTGGTAGCGATTCCAATGCTCATGAGAATATGATCTTGCCTAAATTGGATACATTTGTTTTGCTTACAAATGAAGGGCCTACCATGGACAAGGATGAACCTTGGAGCAAGTTCAAGCATGGAGATGTTGGCATGCGCAAAGGGAACAAACGGAGTTACAAGTGATGATTCGGGACTTTGAAGCCACCCTAATGAGTGCATGAGGCCTTGGACAAAATATACAAGATGCCACTTCATAATATTCGTCCATAGGCTATTCTAGGTCTGCGTCACCTTATTATTAGGCCAGGCCCATGTAATTTCGAAATACTTAAGTATAGGCTGTTTTTAGAGTCCGTATGTGTGGGGAAACAAGAGTTAGGGTTGATTTGGACCCCTCCACCAAAGACCACGAAATTCCCCCCTCTTCCTCCATATATACAGCCCTTAGGGCACCGTTTAGACCTTAGGTTTTGTTTAGATTAAAGTTCGCCATAGCTGCAACCCGGCGTGCCGTTTGTGTTCAACGACCGGACAAAGCGTCACAGAACCCCACCTCGATCAATAAAGCTTTCTTATATTAGCAATACCAGTTGCAATCTCGGTTTCTTGCTTGTTCTTCGTTTGCTCGCGAGAAGCAGACCCTCGTGGTCGGTTGATCGTGCTCGGCGTGGTGATAACCTCTCGGAGTTGGTTTAGCGATTGCTAAAGCGCGGCGATCCTCATGCGTTCGTAGTCGGATCGTCAAAGTCGACTTCCTCCAAAGCGAAAACCAACATCTCATCGAAAGGCAGGACACCTTTGCCTCTATCACACCTTGAGGCTAAAGTGAGTCTTGACAATAGAGATTTTAGTCTCTCGTCGATTTCTTCATACCAACTATCGACAATGAGCACAACATATACTACACCCAACACGAGAAACTTCGGGTAAGACACCCGATCGGCCGTCTACTTGCACATACATATTCCTTTGTTTATAGCTCTATTTTTCTTTTTTAAGCGCTTGAGACATGGTGAAGCAATTACAAATTTGATAGTTAATAAAAAGTGAAACAAGTAGCGCAACATGCCAAAGATGTTATGAAAATGCCAACTCGTACACTAAAACCTATATTCCACAATCTGCGGTGTCACCTGAGTAGCCTAAGGAAGCAATTCTTCGGTATAATTCAGGGCATTCAAAAGGGCAAGTGGATGGCGTCAAGAAGATCTGATCGGTCACGGCATGCAGCGATGTGGCACAAGACCGGCAATACCTTGCGGTGATGGTCAACAACCGGGCCGGGCAGCAAAAAGGTTACGGTGCTGCACACCAACAAGAACCGACCCGCGAGAGGACCAATGGGTGATGCACCGGTACCACCTCGGGGACTGGAGCAAGAGAAGGGCGGAGGCTGGACCTCTGCAAGATTTTCTACGGGAGCGAACACTAGGGCGATGGTAAAAAGATTATAAGTTAGTTAGGTATTGGTAGTTGTACTACATTGTCGTCCATAAGTTGGTATTGTTGTTAACGATCTTTTGGTATGAACTTGCATTTGCTTCCAACCATCATGCGAGGTCGGCGTGGATATAAAGCTGAATCATTTTGTTTGAAGCGAATTTTCAGGCACCTGATTTTTATTTGATGGGTAGCATAAGCACCCGCCGTTCGAACTCAGTTCTCAATTTTTGAAACAAGTGCATGCACTTATTATCATGATAAAAAAACAATATCCGTTCTGCATCCCAATTATCGATGCGTACTTGCGAGAATTCCCTCGTTTATTGAACACGTATATTGTTTTTCGGGTCGAACAAGTTTCAAGCTGGGCTGCGGGCTGCGAGGTTGGTTTTATTTTTAACAGGCCCAGCCCATGATGACAGCGGGGCACAAAGATCCAGCAGGTATCTACTAGCCTACGGCCTGCCGGCGTTAGTTATATTTTGTCTTACAACATCCATGAGCAGTTTTTTCTTGAATCAAACACAGCCGATTCTATTTTCCTCTTGAAAGCATGTCCTACATCCGTTTTCTAATCTCTACCTATAGTTTTATTAGTTCATATACATGTATCATTATATTGAAAACAAATGAAATTCCTTTTCATATTTACATCCTTATTTTGTTGTTTTTTCCCACCCAGCGCTGATTTTTTACCTTTGGTTTTCCTTAAACCAACTCAATTGTCCCACGTCTTATTTGCTCACAAAAACAAAAGCGATTTTTTGGCAAATCAATAAGTTCTTAAAAAATGTTTATCATTTGGGATTACAACAGTTCGGACTCCACGAAATATGCAAAATAAGATTGGACTTTTTGGTGTGGTCTGGGCGAGAAAATGGGTTGTAATAAATTACTTGAATTAGCAAATGGGCTGCAAATTATAAAAAATAGCAAATGGGCTTTATGTTTATGCCACAGATTTGGAGGCTGACTTGTGGGCCTACCAAGTTCATGCGTACACAAGGTTTACAAAAATAAACTTAATCGACAATCGACTCTACGCGTCAGACCGTTAGATGTCAATCTACTTGGCAATCGTCTTCTTGATCTCGATCTTCACCTTGACCGCCCAAACCAGCGTCGTCGGAACGCTTTGCTCCTGCCTCCCGTGGCCGGCGGTCTTTGCCGGCAGCCTCACACCCCATCATACTCGCATCCACTGGCTGTCTATCCTTCTACTCACCCACCCTCGATTATTTTTCGTGACGGCGGTAGAACGATCAACCCTCGTACTCTCCACGGCGTGGGCAGCCGCTGCCGTGTCTTCCCGGCTCCGTGTCGTTCCTTCGTGAAGCCTCGCCGTCGTCCACATACTGGTGCTCTCGGCGGTGTGGTCAGCGATGTCCATCCAACGGCCGTAGTGCTTCTTCAACCTCTGGTCTTCTGCTTTGACCGCCCATAGCGGCGTCGGTCGTGGCGCATGCTCCTGCCTCCGTGGCGGTTTGTGTTGCTGCGGAGGCCTCACCGTCCCATACTACTCCCCATCGCTGGCAGGCCATCCCTCCTCTCACCCTCCCCTGTATTACTGCGGCGATGTCGGCCTCACCTCTGCCGAACGGTGAACCCTCGCGCTCCTCTCGCGTGGGCATCCTTACCGCGTCTTCCCGGCTCGCGTCGTCCCCTTCCTAGGCCTCGCCGTCGTCCACCCCGTGGTGCTCTCGGCGGCGTGGTCGATGTGGTCAACGACCGACTTCCATCGGAAGAATCTTGTCGATGGAGAGGTGGCAATTTGGGTCCTGACAGCGGCTGAGAAGTGCATCCTTATTACGCATAAAATAATTATTCCTCCACGGCAGCCAGGACCCACCGAGCAGGCCACCGGTATTTCACGGAAGCGTTTCCCCCATTGCTGGGACCCCCGGACGGGCCACCGTATTCGTGAAAAAAGCGCTTGCCCCATTGCTGGGACCCCGTGCGGATCACCGTATTCGAAAAAACGTTCCCCAGCTGTCATTTCGGACCCACGGAAGTGCCTCCTTATTCATACGAGAAAAATGAATACTCCCCCCTGGCTGGGACCCACCATGGTGGGAGGCTGACTTAATGGGCATACTAAGTTGGCGAGACGGAGGGCTTTGTCAACTTAGTCAATATTACGATTCTAGCTCGGTGGCCGTCGATGTCCATCCAGCGTCCGTCGTGCTTCTTCAATCTCTGCTCTTCTGCTCGAGCTCAAACAAGCGTCGGTGGGACTGCTGCTCCCTCCTCCAGCGGCGTGTTTTGTCTTGCCTTGTGACCCTCCACC
>JAHIAM010004788.1:0-35071 GCA_021605205.1 Aegilops longissima
ATGTGGATCCTTTTCTACTTCCGTCCGCTGTTTCCAAAGCCACCTAGACTTCTACTATTATTAGAAGTAAAGCTAGTTCATACTGTCAACTCAAGCGTTGGTTCAAGCGGGAAAAGAAGTGGGGAAGCAACATGAATCTAGGACTTAGTTCTAAGAGAAATAGGGAAATAGTAATATCTGCCTTTGTTTAAATAATCGTATTTAAAGCATTTGCGCCAAACAGGGATGTTTGTCTCCATATCGTTCGGGATATACTGTCCGTGTCGTTTCTATCCGGCATAATCAAAGCACATAGCTCAGTTTAGTACAAGCATGCAAAATGAGATAGCTATCCCTCGTTGCCATCATCTAACCTCCGTCTTCAAGTTATCCCTACATTGGTAGTAACTAAGGTAGAATAGCATAAATCTAAGCGAAGCTGATTAAATACGTTTTACTTCACGATTGCGGTGCGAGGTGAGCAAGTTTAGTGGAATGCACAAGCATTTCAGCTGGTCGATACCTTTGCATAGTTCGTTCAGCATTCGAGATGAGACCACAATTATAATTGGTTATTACGGAATGAGAGACTAACCACGGATGGCGGCAACAAGAAAAATCCGAGTGAACTCGAGGAAATTTAAACTGCCGGGAGAATCTTTTGCTTTCGAAGAAGCACTTTTTCTGATTTGTAAACCTTCTCACAACTTTGTCTTTTTGCTTGAACTAGTATATGTTTGTTATGTTCTATGAATCATTGAGATCTATAAAACTGCTTAACTTATGCTTTCAAGATTTTTATGAAGAGCCCGAGTTTAATGTGGAGTGTTCCACATGAGCGTTGGACTAGCATTGAGCGTTTGGAATTTATTACATTGTGGCCTCAATTAACTGCATGAACCCTTTGTAACAAGATACATAGTTGCTTATGATTCACGGGCACACAAAAGTAGCGCAGTTCCTTAGGCGGATTCAAGCAGAGTACTAGCCCGGAGAAGTGGATTGAGCAAGGTTCGATAATTGGACACAATCAAACTACTATTAAACTAGCTGGGGCAACTATTTCATGCCTCGATCTAATTTGGGCTGGACACAAGCGGACCTTGCCATGAACATCATCGAGGGCGTCCACGCAGCTCAATCTGTGAACCTTCATGAAGACAACCTTGTGGCCTTGCCCTTGATAAACTTGTTTGTAGGCATGCCACGTCATCTTCTGCGTAAACGGCAAAGAACAGTATGCCCCACAAGCGAAGGTGTAGCTTTGAACTTCTTGTGCTTGATTACACCACGGACAACCGCACGACAGCGGTGAGGCTGGAATACACCTCTTCATTGGTATAACATAAATGGCTTCCGAGGATCCAACAGCCTAAGAACTTCTGTTTTCCTGGTCGTATATTCAGGTCGTCCGCCTCATAGCGGTGACATGCACAACCACACAATCCTTATGCGCATCAGGCTCTAATTGAAAGCGAAACAAATTCTGAATTACTTTTCAGTATAAGAAACACAAGTTATTTAAACCACTATATAGCATGGCATGAAGCTAATAAAATTTTGCATTATTAATCACCACATACTTCCTTTTCTAAAAATCACCACATACTTAGATGAAAAACCACAATCGAGATCGTGAAGGAAATCACCTTGGGCAGCTCGGCGAGGGGGACATCCTTGGGGAGAAAATTGCTCTGCGCGATGCCACGGGGCTGTAACCTCAAGCAGGCGTTGACCATCTCAGTTAGTGGTATGGCGTATCTGGGGTCAGCTTCGGTGCTTGCCTCCATATTCTTGGAGCTCTCTGTCGTGGGGATCAGCCTCCACATCTGCGCTCCAATATCGGCGAGATCTTTGCGTTCTCCTTGGTCCATCATGGCCAGCGAATACTAGGAGACCCTGAAAGGAAAACACAATCGCAATGACAATGAAACAAAAAAAGTGAGGATCGATTCTTGCTTTGCAAACTTCTTTTTTTCTACGAGCAAAATATACCAACATCACGGATCCGCTTCCCTTCGTTGGGAGAGAAAACGTTGGCAGATGTGAGTGTTGCCTTTCTTGAAGGCGGTGAGGAGAAGGAGTTCACGAAAGTGAAATGATGGTTGCCGTCCGTCAAACTTAGACCGTAGGGAGGTGGGGTTTTGTGATCTGACGGCTCGTTCTTGCGGCGCTATGACCGGTGACTCTCGCACATCTGCCTTCTAATTTGGTGTATGGCATTTGGGCCTTGTTGCATGGCCCGCATATTGATGAACAAAATATAATGGCATTCGATGGGGAGACGTTTCAATGACCTAGGAGGAGCGGAGCGGTAGAGTGTCTCCTTTGTACTAGTAGTAATTGTTTTTACGGGTAGGCTGTAGAGTGTCTCCACGGTACTAGTAGTAATTGTTTCTACGGGCCCAAGACAAAACAACAATCCATACTAGTAAATAGTAAAATCAATTCAAAAGGCGCTACCCACACCCGACACACCCCCCCAAAAACACAGGGTGCTCTTCTTCCTCCTCGCTCCCACCCCACCTCCGTCAGCTCGCCCTCGTACCCCAAATTCCTCACCTCACTCTCTGAAAACCCACTCCTTCTTCCTCCTCTGAAAACCCCCCAGCTCCTTCTTCTTTGCTTGCACTACAACTAGGCTCGTCATTACGTTACTCTGCTCAAATCCGTGGGCCTGACGCGGCGCCCTCGAGGAAAATGGGTCGGCTGACGGCCAAGAAGATGAGGCTCCCTTCAGCGGCGGCGCTGTAGTAGATCCCGCACCCGCGGCATGGGGAAGCGGCAACCCGCCCCACGGATCGGGAACCCGTAGAATCTCGGGTGGACGGCATCAGCGATCTCGGGACGCCATCCTTGGGAGATCATCTCGTTCTCCCCACCAAGGATTCTTTGCACCAGTCCTCTCAATTCGGTGGCGCCCTCTATGGTCGCCGTGCCTAATCTCGGTAGCGTCGGCTATCTCTCTTCAATGATTTTGAAATACCCAGCCATCATCTCCTCCCACGAGGCTCCGTTCAAAGCCTCTGCATCCCGTCATGCTACTTGAGCAAGCATACCATGCCACCCAGTGGGCCTTTGGCTGAAATCTGAATTCACAGAACTACAGTGCTTGTTTCTACTATTCCACAAATCACATACCACATACCTAACGCCATGAACTTGTGCCTCGGCACGATGTCCATCTCGGTTTTCCTCCTCTCCACACATACACCTTTGCTTTGTGCTACCTACCAGACAATCTGGTACTAAACCTTGACTCCCATTTCTCAAAAACTTTCACTTGTGTGGGTTAGTATATCGAGAGCCTCATTGCACAACATCATCCCTCCGATTGCCTGTTTGGAGTGCTAGTGCTGTTTTCCACAGTTAGAATCGGTTGTCTCCAAATAAAATCGCTTCCTTGTAAATTGGAATTTCTTTTGGCGGAAGGCAGCTCATCATCCAATGCCCCTTCACTTCAAAGGTTGATCCTTGATTCTAGTTATTCACCGTTGCAAATAACCGTCCTCTCTGCGCCTAAGCTGGAGACCTTGGGTGTAATACATGATCTCATGCTCATTTCAATATGGTGTTTGGCTCCACAGTTCTTGGGAACTTTATATTATCATCTACACTTGTAACCATAAGCTGCATTTTAAATTTCTGCGCATAATTTATATATCATCTTGGAGTACATTTGTACTAATATTATATTCTATGCTCAATGAAGAGTTTCTCCATGGATGGCCTATCAATGGTGCTGGATTCTTTCAAGATCTTATATATCCAAATGAATAGTTTTGATCTGAACAAGATTATTGGCTTGCTGCAATGCTTTCCATATGCGGAGAAGTTGTATATAAAGGTGATAATTTCACACATTGGAAGCCGCATATAGTGTACTAGAATTAACCGTTCATGTTGCTCTTCGACACTCTTCTTTTAGACCTTAACTGTTTCAATCTTCATGTCTATTTAGGCAACATGGCGGGGTAAGAAAGTTATAACCAATCGGTGGATTCGTAAGCATTGGGATTTTCTCACTTCTCATGAGATTCGATTGAAGACAATAACGCTAGAGCGATATGTAAACCGTGCAAACACAAGATTTGTCACATTCTTCTGCTGAATCTTGAGGTTACTATTGTCCATCGGGCTTAAGTTTATCAGCACATGGTTTTGGGGATGGGTATGAAGAGCAAAAAAGGAGTTTAGTTGGGCTAAAGAACTTACGAGCGTGCGGGCTTCTTTACAACATATTGTGGTCATAATCCGATGAAATTTCGACCGGGATGTTCATTCTATGGACTGACCGATCCATTTAGTGTGACTGCAGCAGTGCTGGAGTTAGATGTTGTTGCCCTTTTCAATCTGGTTTTGTAAACACGATGAACAATCAACCCTCGTGCTTTGTACAATTTGTAGCTGGAGTTAGATGTTCCTGCCCTTTTCAACTCATTTGTGTTGTCATATTTTCTTTGAAACAAGGCAAATGGCTTGCCATTCGTTTAATTTAGAGTGAAATATTGTAACAAATCACAACCAAGGAAATAACATCACTCACGCCCGCTGCTTGAGCTCACTATGCATTCTGAAGCCAAGTGATTAGCCCCAGCACCCACAAACTTATTTGAACTAGCACATCAAATGGGCTGTAAATTTTTCATAGGAAAGGCTGCATGACCGTGGCGATTTGGATTACATTTTGGGACCCGTGAAATAGCCTATCAAAGGTGGTGTCGACTTACTAGCCGTCAACAAGCGATTCGCCTACCAGCCGTTGGATTGACATCAACATGTCGTATCTTCTATCTCTTGTCTTCTTCTTCCTCCAGCCACCCAAACCAAACCACCCGTCGGCTCCTTTGCTCCGCCTCCATGGCTGGCTGCGCCTCCGCCGCCCTACCATACGTGCCCTCAAGCGTTGGCGGTCCTCCTCTATTCCCCCACCGTCATGTTATTCTCCGGCGTTAGCCCCAACATGCACCGTGCACGAACTAGTCAACCTCGTACTCCCCTCCTTTGTGTTGGACGGCGCATCTTCAACGGCTCTGTTCGTTCCATCCGAGGCCTGCGCATCGTCCTCCATATGACCTTGGTTCGCTTCGCGTCTGGTGCTCGCCCTCTTGCATTATCAGCGTCGTCAACAGAAGGAACAAGAGAGTATTTGTCGTGGAGAGGATGCGATAAGGACCCACACGTCATGATCGCAAGCAAGTGCCTCTATAGTACAAGCCCAAAATATGGTTCCTCCTAATGGTTGGACATCAGGGCTCACCATTGTCAGCGTAGTCAATAAGCAGAGAATTACACTCTGACGGTGACACGAGGGACCAACCGTCGCCAGATTTTGAGAACAAGTTTTGTTATTTATACTAGTTTTAGCGACGGATCAGGGTAACAGCAGAGGCTGTGCGAGGGCTGTGCCCGTCTAGCCAGAGTTTTATTTATGTTTACCACATCATGAGCCCAGTTGTGTTTTTTTGCTGAAAATGGCTAGCCAGTTCTATTTTTTTAAATACCCAAACAAGGCCTACTTGCTTTATCGGCCTATTTGATGCAAATCTTTCAAGGCGATGAGAGTTTCATTGGTTTGCCCAAAAATGGCATGTACATTTTAAAACACATCAAGGGAATTAGTTTCAATTTTTTTCATTACAGATCTTAAATTCCATTGATTTTGTCGTGGACAATTATTTGGATTTATATTTATATAAATTATTTTTCAAAATAGTTTGAATGTGAATCGATATTTCTGGATTAAAAACAGTTGACCTTTTGAAATATGCAAAATTTGTATACTTTTTAACCGTGTACAATATGGGGTGTAATGCTAACAAAAGAAGATGGGCTCAAAAACCTTAGAATTAGCAAATGGGCTGTACATTGAAATAATGGCAGATGGGTTGTATGCTGTTTCCACATATTTGAGGCTGACTTGTGTACTACAGGTTGGCGTATGCTTTCATAAAAAGGTTGGCCTTTGCATAGCATGTCAACTTAGTCAACACGAGAAGCGATGACTTTTGGATGTCCATCCAACGGCTGTCGTCTTCTTCAATCTCTGCTCTTCATGCTCTAACCGCTCAAACAAGCGCTGGCCCGGACTGCCTGCTCCCTCCTCCGTGGCGGCTATGCTGCCATGCGAACCTCACACCCCACCGTACTCCATCGCTGGCCTAGCCATCCCTCTCACCCACACATCTTGTTATTCTCTGGCGTGGCGGGCAGACGATAAACCCTCGTACTCCTCCGCGTGGGAAACAGCTGCCAGTATTCACGGCTCAGTAGTTCCTTCCTAGGCCTCGCCGTAGTCACATACGATGCTCTCGGTGCGGCTTGGTGACATGGTGATGAAACGACATCCGCCGGAGGTGGTATGCGTGGAGAGGCTGACAAGTGGGTCCTGACGCATGAAATGCCTCCTTACCGCCAAATAATGATTCCTCCACGACAGCTAGGACCCACAGGAAGGGCCTCGTATTTCGTGAAAATATATTCCCCCGGCAGTCGGACCCACCAGCTATATCTACGCTTGAGGAAGTGCCTCCTTATTAGGCCCAAAAATGAATACCCCACTATTTGGGACCCACCATATTGTTGGGCTGACTTGTGGGCCTACTAGTTGTTGAGACGGAGGGGGCTTTGTCAACTTAGTCAATACTCGATGACCGTTATGATGTCCAACCAATGTATAGTGCTTCTTCAACCTCTTGGTCTTCTTGCTCGGCCGCCGCCCGGCGCGGTCGTGCCGCCTCACGCCTCCCGTGGCGGGTGCTACCGCTGCTCCTGCCTCCCGTGGCCCGGCTCCGCGTCGTCCCTTCTAGGCCTCGCCATCGTCCACCGTCATGGTGCTCTCGGCTGGCGGCGTGGTCAATGTGGTCAACGACCGACTTCCATCGGTCTTGTCGTCGTGGAGGTGACAGTTGGGTCCCAGCCGCGAGAGGAAGTGCCTCCTTATTGCGGAATAGTTATTCCTCCACGTGGCGGGGACCCACGGACGGACCATGATATTTTGCAAAAAATCATTTCCCACATTGCGGGACCCATCGGACGAGACCACCGTGTTTAGCAAAAAACATTCCCCGCTGTCAGCCGGACCCAGGATGCCTCCTTATCACGCAAAAAATGAATACTCCCCGCTGTTTGGGACCCACCTTAGTGAGAGGCTGTCTTGTGGGCCTACTAAGTTGGCAGGGAGAAGGCTTTCTCAACTTAGTCAATATGAGCGATTCTAGCTCCGGTGATCGTCACGATGTCCATCCAGCGGCCGTGCTTCTTCAACCTCTGGTCTTCTTGCTCGGCCGCCCAAAGCAGCGCGATCGTGCCGCATCCTGCCTCCCGTGGCGGCTGTCTTTGCTGTGAGGCCTCACCGCCCTACTATTCCCACAGCTGGCCGGCCCTGCGGCGGCAACCTCACACCAGCGGGCTTCCTTTGCCGTCTCATCTGTGTCCCTTCCTAGGCCTCGTCGTGATCCCAGCGCTGGTGCTCTCCCTTGGCGTGGTCAGCGTGGTGAAGGAACAACTTCCATCGGAAGAATCTTGTCGTGGAGAGGCTCATGCTGAGTCCACGGCCACAGCCCAGTTTTGTGATTTGCCAAGTAAATCGCATTGCAGGCACTGTTGGGCTGCAAATCTTTCAAGGCGAGAGAGCTTTCATTAATTTGGCGAAAATGGCCCATCGTAATGAGAAATGGGTTGTACATTTTAAAACACATCAAACGGCAATTAGTTTCAAATATTTTTCATTTCAAGATTTTAAATTATTAATTTTATGCGTGGAGAATTTGTTGGATTTTATATTGATATACATTTATTTTAAAATCAGTTTGAATGTGAGTAAATTCGGGATTAAAACAGTTCAGACCTTTTGTAATATGCAAAATTTCGTATAATTTTTTTAACTGTAGCACAATATGGGCTGTAATGCTAACAAAAGAATATGGGCTCCAAAAAACCTTAGAATTAGCAAATGGGCTGTAAATTATTAGAAATAATGGCAGATGGGTTGTATATTGTTTTCCACAGATTTGAGGCTTTCCTAAAAAAGGTTGGCCACAAGGAGTAGCGGTTGGATGTCCATCAGCAACTGTCGTCTTCTTCAATCTCTGCTCTTCTGCTCAGCCGCTCAAACAAGCGTGAGACTACACTCCCTCCCTCCTCCAGCGGCCGGGCTTGCTGCAGCTCACCGCCCACCCGTACTCCCATTGCTGGCCTAGCCATCCTCTACTCACCCACACCTGTTTGTTATTCTCCGGCGATGGCGGGCGAACGAGTAAACCCTCGTACAATCGTACTCCCATCCGTGAAACAAGCGCCAGTCTTCCACCTCTCGTGTCGTCCCTTCCTAGGCCTGCGTCGTCCACCCAGTGGTGCTCTCGGCGGCAAGGAAGTCACCTCCTTATTCTGGCTAAATAATAATTCCTCCACGGCAATGAGGGACGGACCAGACCCACCGTATTCAGCGAAAAACGTTTCCCCCTTATTCTTGGGACCCACCAGCTACACCTTAGTGGTAAGACAGCAATTCGCCCACTGTGGGACCCACCAGCTACATCTTGCCGGAAATGCTTGGGGCAAAAAAGCGTCCCTTGACTCTTTGGGACCCTGGCTACATCTTTGCGAGCAAGGAAGTGCACTGATCGGGACCCACTGGAAAGCATACATAGCGTTGTCATGCAGTGTGACGATATGCGTTACATATATCTTGGTGGATGTAGAAGCGGCGTATTCATAGTGGCGGCGCTTCTCTGCGTATTGGCCAGGGTGCAAGAAAATCTACGCGTGTGTACATCTGAGGTCAACGCCCTATCGTCGGCGGGGCTCGTGTACATGGCTGGGTCGAACGGAGAAACAACGTCGTCGTGTCGTGTTCATGGGAGCAGCGGAATCGTCGTGTTCATGGGAGCAGCGGAATGCGTCGTGTTCATCAGGCAAGCCGTGGAGCCAACCCGGGTAGGTCGGAGCGGAATGCGTGCTTCGTGTTCGCCGGGAGGCTTGGGCAGGCGATGGAAGCGAGGCTGGCGTGCCGCGAGCGGAAGCAGACCTCGTTCGGGCAGGGTCTGTTGGGAGGGTGTGGCGTGCATAAGCGGAGAAATGGACCACCTACGGTGGCAGAAGTCTGTTGATCGGGAGGTGTGGCGTACCACAAAGCGGAGAAAGCGGACCTCCCTACGGTCAGCAGGGGGTCTGTTGATCGGGAGGGTGGCGTACCACAAAGCGGAGAAGCGGACCTCCTACGGTCGAAGCAGGGTCTGTTGATCGGGAGGGTGTGGCGTGGCGCAAAAGCAGAAGGAAGCGGACCTCCTCAGGTCGGCAGAGGTCACATTCGCCAGGGAGGGTGTGGCATACCGCCAAGCAGGACTCCACGGGATCTTGTTCATCTCCACCGTCGACCTCCTCCGGCCTCCATGGGCTACCGTCGACCTCCTCCAGCCTCCGGGCTCTGTTCATCCAGCCTCACCGTCGCCTCCCACGCTCTTTGTTCAACCACCCCTCCAGGCACCCCTCCACGTCTAGTGTTCATCAGCCCTCCACACCACGGGGTCTGTTCAACCACCTCCTCGCCACCCCTCACCGTCTAGTATTCATCCAGCCCTCCACACCCGCAGGGTCCTGTTCATCCGAGACGCGCCACCGCTCCTTGTTCATCCCCCATAGCGCTCTTTGTTCATCAATCGATCGGCTTCAATTAGCAGCGATAGTGAAGGATCGCTCCATCGTTCGATTAACAGCCATCGATCGATCGCTTCGAGTTTAATGCTTAGCAGCCTGCGATCTGTCCTTTCGGGTTGATTAGAAACCCAACCTTTCGGGTTGATTAGAGCCAACGCCTCGCCGCGTGTCTGAGAGAAGCAGCGCATCGCTCGGCCCGACCTCCCACCATAAGAACTCCCGAAATTTCCTCCCCTCGCTTCTACCACGGTTTTTCCGTCATGGGCGACCAAAAGAATGTCATGCAGCTGCGCTCCGGCCCCAGGAAAAAGCCCATTTTACATGTCATGATTTTTGTCATAAGTAGGATCCCACCACATCTATGATGATACGGGTTTTGTCACAATGCTCGTCATAGAAGTGTCATATGTATAATGAGAAATTTTTTTATTCGGCCCAAAATGTCACGGATGTGTCTTTTTATTAGTGCTTCACGGTCCTCGTGGCCTTCTTCTTGGCCTTCTTCTCGGCACCTCATAGGTGCGAACCCACATCTCCGTTAGGAGAGCATCGCTAGATCTTGGGCGGGGGCTGGACAATATATGCACTTCGTTGCTACTCTAGGAGTCACATTAAATGGCGTGGAAGCTTAGATCCCGTGGCGTGGTTATACTCGGAAAAGAACATCTTATGAGATATAAAGACTTACAGTTAGCGGGGCGCTTTCGCTGAGTCCATGATCCTCGGTAAGGAGGAGGTACCTCGGCGCCCTTGAACAACACCTTCTAGGCGTCCTTGTGCGTCGTTAAGAAACTCTCGCAGCATCTGGTGCTTTCGGCTGGGTCGAACTCCCACAAATTGAATGCCCGTCTTTGACACGGGAGGATCCGCGGAAGAGCATGACTTGGACCACGTTAGCGAGCTTGATTTTCTTGCTCATCATGTTTTGGCCAGGTGCAGGTCGGTCGGCTCTGCCGAACCCGGGATAGGCCTTCTCTTTCTAGGAGGTGAGCCGCATGGGGATTCGGATCGAGGTGAGGCCGCCAGGTTGGTGTCGCGGCTCGGTGATGTGAACCACGATTGCCACCCATTCTGGTCTCCACATGAGCCTTGAGCTAGGTGATGTTGCATTTTGCCCACCATGGCGCCTCCGCACTCCGCTGGCGGCCGACCACCATCTTGGTTTAATGTTGAGGTCTTGACCACATGCGAAGTGGGGCTTGATCTTGGAGGAAGGCCTACGCCTGACGATAAAAGCGAGATGTTGTGATGATGAAGTGGGGGCGGATCGTGAAAGTCAGCCCGTAGTAGAACATGAGCCCACGGACAAGCGGGTGGAGAAATCCAGTCCAGCGGACGAAGTGGGTAAAAATACCACCCTCTCATGGGGTTACGGGTAGGGAAGATCTGCCCTTGTCACGGTAGGCAGTGCTGCGATATCATGACCGGTATCCGGCTCCTCGTAGCTTTGTGATGTCCTCCTCCGTAGCGGAGGAGACCATCCTGCCTCCGCTCGGACATGCTTGGAGTGGTTTGAGGAGAAAATCACGAACTTGGGTCTTTGGGCTCGAGTGCGCGGGAATGGATGAGCAGGAGGAAAGAAGTGGGTGAAAAAGATGAATCCTTGTCTCTTTAGGCGGATGAAACTATCGCCTCCCACACCTGCAGTAAACTTCGCATTTAAGCGCCCGTAATTGATAGATGCGGTTGGGTTACCCACACCCGTATTGATGAGAATCACGTGATAAGGGACATGATCTGCCTTGACAAGGCGTGCCAAAACCCGCCTCGCAATATATGCGGTGGCTGGTTGAGAAAAGCGTTTGAATAATGGCCGGGCCGTGGTGTGATGCCATGCTGCGAATGTGTGAGCAGATTAGATTTGTGGAAATATTATTCTCTCTATGGTGGTATGTGGAATTTGTGTTGCAGATCCGGACACTATCCTTGTGTTGGAATCTTCTATAGGTATTGAACCCGCCTTGCAATGCGAAGACAATCTGCGCGGACTCATCGTCATTGAAGCACGGTTAAAGAGACTCTTGAGGAGTCTGGATTAGGGTGTCCTCGGACAACGGACTATATACTGGCAGGATTGTTAGACTATGAAGATACAATTGAAGACTTCGTCCGTTATGCGGATGAGCTGCGAGGTCTGGATTAGGTGTCTCGGACGGCGGACTATACTGGCAGACGGTTGGACTATGAAGATACAAGATTGAAGACATCGTCCGTGGGATGGGACTCTCCTTGGCGTGGAAGGCAAGCAGCCTTATCTGGATATGTATCTCCTCCCTTGTAACCCGACTTTGTGCCCTAACCTCCTCCGGTGTCTATATAAACGGAGGGTTTTAATCGTGGGACAACAACAATCATACCATAGGCTAGCTTAGGGTTTAGCCTCTACGATCTCGTGGTAGATCAGCTCTTGTAATACTCATATCATCAAGATCAATCAAGCAGGAAGTAAATTATTACCTCCATCGAGAGGCCGAACTGAGGTAAACATCGTGGCCCCATGCCTCCTGTTACCATCCGTCTTAGCGTGTTCGGGACCCCTACCGAGATCCGCGGTTTTGACACCGACAATGGGATCCATGTGAGAACAAAGTGTGGACTTTGGTTGACTTGCCGATGATCGGCAAGCCATAGAGAATAAATGGATCTTCAAGAAGAAGGCTGGCGGCGGTAATGTTCTTTGTCTACAAAGCTCGACTTCTTGTGAAAGTTTTTGACAAGTTCAAGGAGTTGACTATGATGAGACATTCTCACTGTAGCGATGCTTAAGTATGTCCAAATCATGTTAGCAATTATCGCATTTTATGATTATGAAATTTGCCAAATGGATGTTAAAACTGCATTCCTTAATGGATATCTTAAAGAAGAGTTGTATGATGCAACGAAGATTTTATGATCAAAGGTGCTAACAAGTGTGCAAGCTCGATGATCCATTTATGGACTGGTGCAAGCCTCTCGGAGTTGGAATATCGCTTTGATAGTGTGCTCAAAGCATATGGTTTTCTGGAGACTTACGGAGAAGCACTGTTACAAGAAAGTGAGTGGGAGCTCTATAGCATTTACGTATTATATGTGGATGACATATTGTTGATCGAAATAATCTTTGAATTCTGATTAGCATAAAGGATACTTGAATAAGAATTTTTCAATGAAAGACCTCGGTGAAGCTGCTTATATATTAGGCGTCAAGATCTATAGAGATAGATCAAGGCAGCTTAATTGAACTTCTAAAAGCATCATACCTTGATAAAGTTTTGAAGAAGTTCAAAATGAATCAAGCAAAGAAAGGGTTCTTGCACGTGTTACAAGGTGTGAAGTTGAGTCGGACTCAATGCCCGACTTGCAGAAGATAGAGAAAATAAAGTCATTTCCTATGCTTGAGCCATAGGTTCTATCATGTATGCAATGATGTGTACTAGACCTGATGTGTGCCTTGCTATTAGTTTAGCGAGGTACCAAAGTAATCGAGGTGGTTCAGATGGACGGTCAAAACATCTGAAATACACGAAAAGGACTAAGGATATGTTTCGTTTATGGAGGTGACAAAGAGAGCTTCGTAAATAGTTATGTCGATGCAAGCTTTGACACTAATCCGGATGACTCTAAGTCTAAACCGGATTAAGTATTTTTATTAAATGGTGGAGCTATCGGTTAGTGCGGTTCCAAGCAAAGTGTTGTGGCGGGATCGTGTGAAGTACATAGCTGCTTGAAGCAGCAAATGAAAGATGCGGATGAAGGGTTCATATCCGATCTAGGTGTCATACCTAGTGCGCCGGGTCCAATGAAATCTTTTGTGACAATCTTTGGTGCCTTGCAAGGAATCCAGATTTCACAAGATAACCAAACACATCAAGAGATGCTTCAATTCCATTCATGACCAAGTCAAGGAGGAGACATAGAGTTTGCAAGATACATACGGATCTGAATGTTGTGACCGTTGATAAGCCTCTCCACCGAGCAAAACATCATCAACACCAAGACTCCATGGGTGTTAGAATCATTACAATGTAATCTAGATTATTGACTCTAGTGCAAGTTGGAGGAAGGAAATATGCCCTAGAGGCAATAATAAAGTTATTATTATATTTCCTTATATCATGATAAATGTTTATTATTCATGCTAGAATTGTATTAACGGAAACTTAGTACATGTGTGAATACATAGACAAGCAGTGTCACTAGTATGCCTATACTTGACTAGCTCGTTAAACAAAGATGGTTAAGTTTCCTAGCCATAGACAAGAGTTTTCATTTGGTGAGCAGGATCACATAATTGGAGAATGATGTGATTGACTTGCCCATCCATTAGCCTTTTATGATCGTTTAGTTTATTGCTATTGCTTTCTTCATAACTTATACATGTTCCTATGACTATGAGATTATACAACTCCGAATCGAAGGAACACAGTGTGCTATCAAGCGTCTAGCGTAGCTGGTGACTATAAATACTCTCTGGTGTCTCCGATGGTGTTTGTTGAGTTGGCATAGATGAATTAGGATTTGTCCTCCGATTGTCGAGAGAGGTATCTCAGGGCCCTCTCGGTAATGCACATCACTATAAGCCTTGCAAACAATGTAATAATGAGTTAGTTACGAGATGATGCATTACGGAGCGAGTAAAAGACTTGCGTAGCGAGATTGAACTAGGTATTGAGATACATGATCAAATCTCGGGCAAAGTAACATTGATGACAAAGGGAACAACATATGTTGTTATGCGGTTTAATGATAAAGATCTTCATAGAATATGTAGGAACCAATATGAGCATCCGAGTTCGCTATTGGTTGACGGAGATGAGTCTCGGTCATGTCTACATAGTTTATGAGTTTATGAGTTTTGATGTACCAAAGTAGTTGGTCTTGAATATGATCCGCGGACATGAGAGTCTCGAAATGGTGAGACATAAGATCGATATATTGGAAGGCTATGTTTGGACATCGGAAGGGTGCTGAATGAGTTCGGGCATTTATCGAGTCTAGGGGTTCTGGAACCCCACAGGGAGTTATTAGGCCTAATGGTCCTTAGTGGAGAGAGAGAGAGAGGCTAGAGGCAGCGCCCCCTCCCCTGGTGAGGTGGACTAGGGAAGGGGTGCCCTTTCCTTCTCCCTCTCTCGTCCTTCCCTCTTCTCCTAGTCCAACTAGGAAAGGGAATCCTACTCAGTGCTCCCCCTTGGCGCGTCATGAGAGGTCAGCCTCCCCCTCCTCCACTCCTTTATATACGGATGAGGGCACCCCATAGACACAAAAAGTTGATTGTTTAGCCGTGTCGGTGCCCCTCCACATATTTCCACCTCGGTCATATCGTTTGCGGTCTTAGGCGACCCTGCGGCCATGCTCATCATCACCGTCATCACGCGTTGTGAAACTCTCCTCGACCTCAGCTGGATCTAGAGTTCATGGGGCGTCACCGGGCGAACATGTGTGATCAGCGGAGGTGCGTGCTCGGTGCTAGGATTGGTCGGACCCGTGAAGGCGTCTGACTACATCAACAACGTTGTCATCCGCTTTGGTCTCACAGTGCGTGGACACACTCTCCTTCGTTGCTATGCATCACCTAGATGGATATTGCGTGTGCATAGGATTTTTGAAATACTCGTTCCCCAACAGAAATCACATATGGTAGTTTGCTCAATGTAATGGTGAGCAATGGATATTATAAGGATAGCGATATGCTACTTGAAGAGGAAGATATAGGGCCTTAAGGTGTTTGTGTCATCAAAGACAACATTGAAGTTGTTCACATCTTTGAGAAAATTTGAGAAACCAGGACATTGTCTCTAACAGTTAGAAAGGAAAGCTAGTTAAAGAATCACCAATAGGAGAAGATGAAGATGCTCAACAAATAGATGGAAGCCACTTTGTGTTTCTGTTGTTGAATCGGTGTTGTGCACACAAAAATTGCTACATAGGAAAGTGTCAATTTTTTGCCACTCAAATCAGTTCCTCCTAACCTCGGTTACATCTTGGGACATAGTATAGTGTGCAAAATAATGAAGTACATGTCGATCGACAACACTGAGTAAGTGTCAATTATGCTGATTTTCAGTTTGATCTGACGAGAGGACCATGCAGTTAGTGAGGAAGAAATTCCTACAGCCATGGACACATATCTTAATGATGATGAATGTTCAATGGTGATGAAGATTTTGTAGTTGATGTGGACCTATTAGATGCGAGAAGAAGAAGAAGAGGGCTGATTCCGTAGTATGTAGAAGAACATAGTGCAAGCAGGGAAAGAAGGCGAGCTAGAGAAACTATTTCTGAAATAAATAGGAAGAGGCTGAATACATGTCTAGTACACCTTGTGAGGGGACAAAGATCCTAAGATATATATGACATGGACTAGGAAAGAAGATGATGATGAGGCTTGAGGGAGTCAGGATTAGGGGTGTGTGGGATAGCGAACTATAACTCGGCGGACTCTGGACTATAAAGATACAAGATTGAAGACTTCTTCCGTGTCGGATGGGACTTTCCTTGGCGTGGAAGGCAAGCTTGGCGTCTGGATATGTAGATCTCCTTCCATTGTGACTCTGTGTAACCCTAACCCTCTCGGTTCTATATAAACGGAGGGTTTTAATCCGTGGGGCGAAGAACAATCATACCATAGGCTAGCTTCTAGGGTTTAGCCTCTACGATCTCGTGGTAGATCTACTCTTGTACTACCCATATCATCAATATTAATCAAGCAGGGGTAGGTTTTACTTCCATTGAGAGGGCGAACACAGGTAAAAACATTGTGTCCTTGTCTATGTGGATCCTTTTCTACTTCCGTCCGCTGTTTCCAAAGCCACCTAGACTTCTACTATTATTAGAAGTAAAGCTAGTTCATACTGTCAACTCAAGCGTTGGTTCAAGCGGGAAAAGAAGTGGGGAAGCAACATGAATCTAGGACTTAGTTCTAAGAGAAATAGGGAAATAGTAATATCTGCCTTTGTTTAAATAATCGTATTTAAAGCATTTGCGCCAAACAGGGATGTTTGTCTCCATATCGTTCGGGATATACTGTCCGTGTCGTTTCTATCCGGCATAATCAAAGCACATAGCTCAGTTTAGTACAAGCATGCAAAATGAGATAGCTATCCCTCGTTGCCATCATCTAACCTCCGTCTTCAAGTTATCCCTACATTGGTAGTAACTAAGGTAGAATAGCATAAATCTAAGCGAAGCTGATTAAATACGTTTTACTTCACGATTGCGGTGCGAGGTGAGCAAGTTTAGTGGAATGCACAAGCATTTCAGCTGGTCGATACCTTTGCATAGTTCGTTCAGCATTCGAGATGAGACCACAATTATAATTGGTTATTACGGAATGAGAGACTAACCACGGATGGCGGCAACAAGAAAAATCCGAGTGAACTCGAGGAAATTTAAACTGCCGGGAGAATCTTTTGCTTTCGAAGAAGCACTTTTTCTGATTTGTAAACCTTCTCACAACTTTGTCTTTTTGCTTGAACTAGTATATGTTTGTTATGTTCTATGAATCATTGAGATCTATAAAACTGCTTAACTTATGCTTTCAAGATTTTTATGAAGAGCCCGAGTTTAATGTGGAGTGTTCCACATGAGCGTTGGACTAGCATTGAGCGTTTGGAATTTATTACATTGTGGCCTCAATTAACTGCATGAACCCTTTGTAACAAGATACATAGTTGCTTATGATTCACGGGCACACAAAAGTAGCGCAGTTCCTTAGGCGGATTCAAGCAGAGTACTAGCCCGGAGAAGTGGATTGAGCAAGGTTCGATAATTGGACACAATCAAACTACTATTAAACTAGCTGGGGCAACTATTTCATGCCTCGATCTAATTTGGGCTGGACACAAGCGGACCTTGCCATGAACATCATCGAGGGCGTCCACGCAGCTCAATCTGTGAACCTTCATGAAGACAACCTTGTGGCCTTGCCCTTGATAAACTTGTTTGTAGGCATGCCACGTCATCTTCTGCGTAAACGGCAAAGAACAGTATGCCCCACAAGCGAAGGTGTAGCTTTGAACTTCTTGTGCTTGATTACACCACGGACAACCGCACGACAGCGGTGAGGCTGGAATACACCTCTTCATTGGTATAACATAAATGGCTTCCGAGGATCCAACAGCCTAAGAACTTCTGTTTTCCTGGTCGTATATTCAGGTCGTCCGCCTCATAGCGGTGACATGCACAACCACACAATCCTTATGCGCATCAGGCTCTAATTGAAAGCGAAACAAATTCTGAATTACTTTTCAGTATAAGAAACACAAGTTATTTAAACCACTATATAGCATGGCATGAAGCTAATAAAATTTTGCATTATTAATCACCACATACTTCCTTTTCTAAAAATCACCACATACTTAGATGAAAAACCACAATCGAGATCGTGAAGGAAATCACCTTGGGCAGCTCGGCGAGGGGGACATCCTTGGGGAGAAAATTGCTCTGCGCGATGCCACGGGGCTGTAACCTCAAGCAGGCGTTGACCATCTCAGTTAGTGGTATGGCGTATCTGGGGTCAGCTTCGGTGCTTGCCTCCATATTCTTGGAGCTCTCTGTCGTGGGGATCAGCCTCCACATCTGCGCTCCAATATCGGCGAGATCTTTGCGTTCTCCTTGGTCCATCATGGCCAGCGAATACTAGGAGACCCTGAAAGGAAAACACAATCGCAATGACAATGAAACAAAAAAAGTGAGGATCGATTCTTGCTTTGCAAACTTCTTTTTTTCTACGAGCAAAATATACCAACATCACGGATCCGCTTCCCTTCGTTGGGAGAGAAAACGTTGGCAGATGTGAGTGTTGCCTTTCTTGAAGGCGGTGAGGAGAAGGAGTTCACGAAAGTGAAATGATGGTTGCCGTCCGTCAAACTTAGACCGTAGGGAGGTGGGGTTTTGTGATCTGACGGCTCGTTCTTGCGGCGCTATGACCGGTGACTCTCGCACATCTGCCTTCTAATTTGGTGTATGGCATTTGGGCCTTGTTGCATGGCCCGCATATTGATGAACAAAATATAATGGCATTCGATGGGGAGACGTTTCAATGACCTAGGAGGAGCGGAGCGGTAGAGTGTCTCCTTTGTACTAGTAGTAATTGTTTTTACGGGTAGGCTGTAGAGTGTCTCCACGGTACTAGTAGTAATTGTTTCTACGGGCCCAAGACAAAACAACAATCCATACTAGTAAATAGTAAAATCAATTCAAAAGGCGCTACCCACACCCGACACACCCCCCCAAAAACACAGGGTGCTCTTCTTCCTCCTCGCTCCCACCCCACCTCCGTCAGCTCGCCCTCGTACCCCAAATTCCTCACCTCACTCTCTGAAAACCCACTCCTTCTTCCTCCTCTGAAAACCCCCCAGCTCCTTCTTCTTTGCTTGCACTACAACTAGGCTCGTCATTACGTTACTCTGCTCAAATCCGTGGGCCTGACGCGGCGCCCTCGAGGAAAATGGGTCGGCTGACGGCCAAGAAGATGAGGCTCCCTTCAGCGGCGGCGCTGTAGTAGATCCCGCACCCGCGGCATGGGGAAGCGGCAACCCGCCCCACGGATCGGGAACCCGTAGAATCTCGGGTGGACGGCATCAGCGATCTCGGGACGCCATCCTTGGGAGATCATCTCGTTCTCCCCACCAAGGATTCTTTGCACCAGTCCTCTCAATTCGGTGGCGCCCTCTATGGTCGCCGTGCCTAATCTCGGTAGCGTCGGCTATCTCTCTTCAATGATTTTGAAATACCCAGCCATCATCTCCTCCCACGAGGCTCCGTTCAAAGCCTCTGCATCCCGTCATGCTACTTGAGCAAGCATACCATGCCACCCAGTGGGCCTTTGGCTGAAATCTGAATTCACAGAACTACAGTGCTTGTTTCTACTATTCCACAAATCACATACCACATACCTAACGCCATGAACTTGTGCCTCGGCACGATGTCCATCTCGGTTTTCCTCCTCTCCACACATACACCTTTGCTTTGTGCTACCTACCAGACAATCTGGTACTAAACCTTGACTCCCATTTCTCAAAAACTTTCACTTGTGTGGGTTAGTATATCGAGAGCCTCATTGCACAACATCATCCCTCCGATTGCCTGTTTGGAGTGCTAGTGCTGTTTTCCACAGTTAGAATCGGTTGTCTCCAAATAAAATCGCTTCCTTGTAAATTGGAATTTCTTTTGGCGGAAGGCAGCTCATCATCCAATGCCCCTTCACTTCAAAGGTTGATCCTTGATTCTAGTTATTCACCGTTGCAAATAACCGTCCTCTCTGCGCCTAAGCTGGAGACCTTGGGTGTAATACATGATCTCATGCTCATTTCAATATGGTGTTTGGCTCCACAGTTCTTGGGAACTTTATATTATCATCTACACTTGTAACCATAAGCTGCATTTTAAATTTCTGCGCATAATTTATATATCATCTTGGAGTACATTTGTACTAATATTATATTCTATGCTCAATGAAGAGTTTCTCCATGGATGGCCTATCAATGGTGCTGGATTCTTTCAAGATCTTATATATCCAAATGAATAGTTTTGATCTGAACAAGATTATTGGCTTGCTGCAATGCTTTCCATATGCGGAGAAGTTGTATATAAAGGTGATAATTTCACACATTGGAAGCCGCATATAGTGTACTAGAATTAACCGTTCATGTTGCTCTTCGACACTCTTCTTTTAGACCTTAACTGTTTCAATCTTCATGTCTATTTAGGCAACATGGCGGGGTAAGAAAGTTATAACCAATCGGTGGATTCGTAAGCATTGGGATTTTCTCACTTCTCATGAGATTCGATTGAAGACAATAACGCTAGAGCGATATGTAAACCGTGCAAACACAAGATTTGTCACATTCTTCTGCTGAATCTTGAGGTTACTATTGTCCATCGGGCTTAAGTTTATCAGCACATGGTTTTGGGGATGGGTATGAAGAGCAAAAAAGGAGTTTAGTTGGGCTAAAGAACTTACGAGCGTGCGGGCTTCTTTACAACATATTGTGGTCATAATCCGATGAAATTTCGACCGGGATGTTCATTCTATGGACTGACCGATCCATTTAGTGTGACTGCAGCAGTGCTGGAGTTAGATGTTGTTGCCCTTTTCAATCTGGTTTTGTAAACACGATGAACAATCAACCCTCGTGCTTTGTACAATTTGTAGCTGGAGTTAGATGTTCCTGCCCTTTTCAACTCATTTGTGTTGTCATATTTTCTTTGAAACAAGGCAAATGGCTTGCCATTCGTTTAATTTAGAGTGAAATATTGTAACAAATCACAACCAAGGAAATAACATCACTCACGCCCGCTGCTTGAGCTCACTATGCATTCTGAAGCCAAGTGATTAGCCCCAGCACCCACAAACTTATTTGAACTAGCACATCAAATGGGCTGTAAATTTTTCATAGGAAAGGCTGCATGACCGTGGCGATTTGGATTACATTTTGGGACCCGTGAAATAGCCTATCAAAGGTGGTGTCGACTTACTAGCCGTCAACAAGCGATTCGCCTACCAGCCGTTGGATTGACATCAACATGTCGTATCTTCTATCTCTTGTCTTCTTCTTCCTCCAGCCACCCAAACCAAACCACCCGTCGGCTCCTTTGCTCCGCCTCCATGGCTGGCTGCGCCTCCGCCGCCCTACCATACGTGCCCTCAAGCGTTGGCGGTCCTCCTCTATTCCCCCACCGTCATGTTATTCTCCGGCGTTAGCCCCAACATGCACCGTGCACGAACTAGTCAACCTCGTACTCCCCTCCTTTGTGTTGGACGGCGCATCTTCAACGGCTCTGTTCGTTCCATCCGAGGCCTGCGCATCGTCCTCCATATGACCTTGGTTCGCTTCGCGTCTGGTGCTCGCCCTCTTGCATTATCAGCGTCGTCAACAGAAGGAACAAGAGAGTATTTGTCGTGGAGAGGATGCGATAAGGACCCACACGTCATGATCGCAAGCAAGTGCCTCTATAGTACAAGCCCAAAATATGGTTCCTCCTAATGGTTGGACATCAGGGCTCACCATTGTCAGCGTAGTCAATAAGCAGAGAATTACACTCTGACGGTGACACGAGGGACCAACCGTCGCCAGATTTTGAGAACAAGTTTTGTTATTTATACTAGTTTTAGCGACGGATCAGGGTAACAGCAGAGGCTGTGCGAGGGCTGTGCCCGTCTAGCCAGAGTTTTATTTATGTTTACCACATCATGAGCCCAGTTGTGTTTTTTTGCTGAAAATGGCTAGCCAGTTCTATTTTTTTAAATACCCAAACAAGGCCTACTTGCTTTATCGGCCTATTTGATGCAAATCTTTCAAGGCGATGAGAGTTTCATTGGTTTGCCCAAAAATGGCATGTACATTTTAAAACACATCAAGGGAATTAGTTTCAATTTTTTTCATTACAGATCTTAAATTCCATTGATTTTGTCGTGGACAATTATTTGGATTTATATTTATATAAATTATTTTTCAAAATAGTTTGAATGTGAATCGATATTTCTGGATTAAAAACAGTTGACCTTTTGAAATATGCAAAATTTGTATACTTTTTAACCGTGTACAATATGGGGTGTAATGCTAACAAAAGAAGATGGGCTCAAAAACCTTAGAATTAGCAAATGGGCTGTACATTGAAATAATGGCAGATGGGTTGTATGCTGTTTCCACATATTTGAGGCTGACTTGTGTACTACAGGTTGGCGTATGCTTTCATAAAAAGGTTGGCCTTTGCATAGCATGTCAACTTAGTCAACACGAGAAGCGATGACTTTTGGATGTCCATCCAACGGCTGTCGTCTTCTTCAATCTCTGCTCTTCATGCTCTAACCGCTCAAACAAGCGCTGGCCCGGACTGCCTGCTCCCTCCTCCGTGGCGGCTATGCTGCCATGCGAACCTCACACCCCACCGTACTCCATCGCTGGCCTAGCCATCCCTCTCACCCACACATCTTGTTATTCTCTGGCGTGGCGGGCAGACGATAAACCCTCGTACTCCTCCGCGTGGGAAACAGCTGCCAGTATTCACGGCTCAGTAGTTCCTTCCTAGGCCTCGCCGTAGTCACATACGATGCTCTCGGTGCGGCTTGGTGACATGGTGATGAAACGACATCCGCCGGAGGTGGTATGCGTGGAGAGGCTGACAAGTGGGTCCTGACGCATGAAATGCCTCCTTACCGCCAAATAATGATTCCTCCACGACAGCTAGGACCCACAGGAAGGGCCTCGTATTTCGTGAAAATATATTCCCCCGGCAGTCGGACCCACCAGCTATATCTACGCTTGAGGAAGTGCCTCCTTATTAGGCCCAAAAATGAATACCCCACTATTTGGGACCCACCATATTGTTGGGCTGACTTGTGGGCCTACTAGTTGTTGAGACGGAGGGGGCTTTGTCAACTTAGTCAATACTCGATGACCGTTATGATGTCCAACCAATGTATAGTGCTTCTTCAACCTCTTGGTCTTCTTGCTCGGCCGCCGCCCGGCGCGGTCGTGCCGCCTCACGCCTCCCGTGGCGGGTGCTACCGCTGCTCCTGCCTCCCGTGGCCCGGCTCCGCGTCGTCCCTTCTAGGCCTCGCCATCGTCCACCGTCATGGTGCTCTCGGCTGGCGGCGTGGTCAATGTGGTCAACGACCGACTTCCATCGGTCTTGTCGTCGTGGAGGTGACAGTTGGGTCCCAGCCGCGAGAGGAAGTGCCTCCTTATTGCGGAATAGTTATTCCTCCACGTGGCGGGGACCCACGGACGGACCATGATATTTTGCAAAAAATCATTTCCCACATTGCGGGACCCATCGGACGAGACCACCGTGTTTAGCAAAAAACATTCCCCGCTGTCAGCCGGACCCAGGATGCCTCCTTATCACGCAAAAAATGAATACTCCCCGCTGTTTGGGACCCACCTTAGTGAGAGGCTGTCTTGTGGGCCTACTAAGTTGGCAGGGAGAAGGCTTTCTCAACTTAGTCAATATGAGCGATTCTAGCTCCGGTGATCGTCACGATGTCCATCCAGCGGCCGTGCTTCTTCAACCTCTGGTCTTCTTGCTCGGCCGCCCAAAGCAGCGCGATCGTGCCGCATCCTGCCTCCCGTGGCGGCTGTCTTTGCTGTGAGGCCTCACCGCCCTACTATTCCCACAGCTGGCCGGCCCTGCGGCGGCAACCTCACACCAGCGGGCTTCCTTTGCCGTCTCATCTGTGTCCCTTCCTAGGCCTCGTCGTGATCCCAGCGCTGGTGCTCTCCCTTGGCGTGGTCAGCGTGGTGAAGGAACAACTTCCATCGGAAGAATCTTGTCGTGGAGAGGCTCATGCTGAGTCCACGGCCACAGCCCAGTTTTGTGATTTGCCAAGTAAATCGCATTGCAGGCACTGTTGGGCTGCAAATCTTTCAAGGCGAGAGAGCTTTCATTGTGGCGAGAAAATAGCCATCGATAATGAAATGGGTTGTACATTTTTAAAACACATCAAGCCGGCAATTAGTTTCAAATATTTTTTTTCATTTCAAGATTTTAAATTACATTAATTTTGTCATTAGGAGAATTTGTTGGATTTTATATTGATATACATTTATTTTTAAAATCAGTTTGAATGTGAGTGAAATTTGGGATTAAAACAGTTGACCCTTGCGAAATATGCAAAATTTCATATAATTTTTTAACTTTGGCCACAATATGAAGTGCATAATGCTAACAAAAGAATATGGGCTCCAAAAAACCTTAGAAATTAGCAAATGGGCTGTAAATTATTAGAAATAATGGCGGATGGGTTGTATGTTGTTTCCCCGCAGATTTGAGGCTTTCCTAAAAAAGGTTGACACTTTAAGCGAGTAGCGGTTGGATGTCCATCCAACGGTACATCGTCTTCTTCAATCTCTGCTCTTCACACTCGGCCCAGCTCAAACAAGCGCCCGGCGGGGCTACACTGCCTCCCTCCTCCGTGGTTGTATCTTGCATGAGACCTACCGCCAGTACTCCCATTCTTTGGCTAGCCATCCCTCTACTCACCCACACCTGCTGTTATTCTCCGGTGATGGCACGAGCCAGACCGGTAACCCCTCATGCAACATGTACTCCCCATCCGCGGGGAAAGGCTCTGCCGGAGTCTTCCCTGCCTCAAGTGTCGTCCCTTCCCTAGGCCTCGTAATCGTCCACCCCGTGGTGCTCTCATGGCGGCAAGGAAGTGCCTCCTTAATGCTGGCGGCTAAATATGGCCATTCCTCCACACGGTGAGGGACCCGGACTGGACCGAATTGCATTGTTGTGAAAAGCGTTTCCCCATGCTCTTGGGACCCACCGGCTACACCTTCGCCATGCAAGGAAGTGCGTCAAGACCAAAAAAACGACGGTAAGCCTGACGGCTGGGACCCACGGCTACATCTTCATACATGAGAAGTGCGTCTGAACCGCAAAAAAGCGATTACGTCCCTATTTGCTGTGGGACCCACGGGCTACATCTTCTGCGAACAAGGAAGTGCTGACGGTCCGGGACCCACTTGTCGAAGCATACGTGGCGTTGTCATTGCTGTACGTGACGATGTCATTACATATATCTTTGGTGGATGTAGAAGCGGCGCGCCGTTACCGTAGTAAGCGGCGCGCGTACGTGGCTATACGTCATTACAAGCAGCGGCGAGGTGCAAAGAAGAAAATCTGACCCGCGATATGTGTTACATTCTGGTAAGGGGTCTCGAACGCATACTCTCGCGCTATACGTCTGGCGAGGGCTCATGTACATAGCTGGGTCGGGCAGGAGCTCGCCGTCGTCGTGCCGTGTTCATGGGAAGTAATGGAATGCGTGTGCCATTGTTTCATGGGGAGAGCAAGTGAATGCGTCGTGTTCATCGGGAGGCAGCGAAAGCGGCGTGGGAGACGGCCAAAGGTGGAGTCGGAGCGGAAGGCGTGCTCGTGTTCGCCGGAGGCTTAGGCGGGCAAGCGATGAAGCGGGCACGGCGTACGCGGAGCGAACGGACCTCCTACGTTCGGAGCAGGGTCTGTTGATCCGGGAGGGTGTGGCGTGCCGCCAAAGCGGAGAAATGGACCTCTCTGTTGAGCGGGGTCTGTTGATCGAGAGGGTGTGGCGTGCCACAAAGCGGAGAAAGCGGACCTCCCTACGGTCAGCAGGGGGTCTGTTGATCGGGAGGGTGGCGTACCACAAAGCGGAGAAGCGGACCTCCTACGGTCGAAGCAGGGTCTGTTGATCGGGAGGGTGTGGCGTGGCGCAAAAGCAGAAGGAAGCGGACCTCCTCAGGTCGGCAGAGGTCACATTCGCCAGGGAGGGTGTGGCATACCGCCAAGCAGGACTCCACGGGATCTTGTTCATCTCCACCGTCGACCTCCTCCGGCCTCCATGGGCTACCGTCGACCTCCTCCAGCCTCCGGGCTCTGTTCATCCAGCCTCACCGTCGCCTCCCACGCTCTTTGTTCAACCACCCCTCCAGGCACCCCTCCACGTCTAGTGTTCATCAGCCCTCCACACCACGGGGTCTGTTCAACCACCTCCTCGCCACCCCTCACCGTCTAGTATTCATCCAGCCCTCCACACCCGCAGGGTCCTGTTCATCCGAGACGCGCCACCGCTCCTTGTTCATCCCCCATAGCGCTCTTTGTTCATCAATCGATCGGCTTCAATTAGCAGCGATAGTGAAGGATCGCTCCATCGTTCGATTAACAGCCATCGATCGATCGCTTCGAGTTTAATGCTTAGCAGCCTGCGATCTGTCCTTTCGGGTTGATTAGAAACCCAACCTTTCGGGTTGATTAGAGCCAACGCCTCGCCGCGTGTCTGAGAGAAGCAGCGCATCGCTCGGCCCGACCTCCCACCATAAGAACTCCCGAAATTTCCTCCCCTCGCTTCTACCACGGTTTTTCCGTCATGGGCGACCAAAAGAATGTCATGCAGCTGCGCTCCGGCCCCAGGAAAAAGCCCATTTTACATGTCATGATTTTTGTCATAAGTAGGATCCCACCACATCTATGATGATACGGGTTTTGTCACAATGCTCGTCATAGAAGTGTCATATGTATAATGAGAAATTTTTTTATTCGGCCCAAAATGTCACGGATGTGTCTTTTTATTAGTGCTTCACGGTCCTCGTGGCCTTCTTCTTGGCCTTCTTCTCGGCACCTCATAGGTGCGAACCCACATCTCCGTTAGGAGAGCATCGCTAGATCTTGGGCGGGGGCTGGACAATATATGCACTTCGTTGCTACTCTAGGAGTCACATTAAATGGCGTGGAAGCTTAGATCCCGTGGCGTGGTTATACTCGGAAAAGAACATCTTATGAGATATAAAGACTTACAGTTAGCGGGGCGCTTTCGCTGAGTCCATGATCCTCGGTAAGGAGGAGGTACCTCGGCGCCCTTGAACAACACCTTCTAGGCGTCCTTGTGCGTCGTTAAGAAACTCTCGCAGCATCTGGTGCTTTCGGCTGGGTCGAACTCCCACAAATTGAATGCCCGTCTTTGACACGGGAGGATCCGCGGAAGAGCATGACTTGGACCACGTTAGCGAGCTTGATTTTCTTGCTCATCATGTTTTGGCCAGGTGCAGGTCGGTCGGCTCTGCCGAACCCGGGATAGGCCTTCTCTTTCTAGGAGGTGAGCCGCATGGGGATTCGGATCGAGGTGAGGCCGCCAGGTTGGTGTCGCGGCTCGGTGATGTGAACCACGATTGCCACCCATTCTGGTCTCCACATGAGCCTTGAGCTAGGTGATGTTGCATTTTGCCCACCATGGCGCCTCCGCACTCCGCTGGCGGCCGACCACCATCTTGGTTTAATGTTGAGGTCTTGACCACATGCGAAGTGGGGCTTGATCTTGGAGGAAGGCCTACGCCTGACGATAAAAGCGAGATGTTGTGATGATGAAGTGGGGGCGGATCGTGAAAGTCAGCCCGTAGTAGAACATGAGCCCACGGACAAGCGGGTGGAGAAATCCAGTCCAGCGGACGAAGTGGGTAAAAATACCACCCTCTCATGGGGTTACGGGTAGGGAAGATCTGCCCTTGTCACGGTAGGCAGTGCTGCGATATCATGACCGGTATCCGGCTCCTCGTAGCTTTGTGATGTCCTCCTCCGTAGCGGAGGAGACCATCCTGCCTCCGCTCGGACATGCTTGGAGTGGTTTGAGGAGAAAATCACGAACTTGGGTCTTTGGGCTCGAGTGCGCGGGAATGGATGAGCAGGAGGAAAGAAGTGGGTGAAAAAGATGAATCCTTGTCTCTTTAGGCGGATGAAACTATCGCCTCCCACACCTGCAGTAAACTTCGCATTTAAGCGCCCGTAATTGATAGATGCGGTTGGGTTACCCACACCCGTATTGATGAGAATCACGTGATAAGGGACATGATCTGCCTTGACAAGGCGTGCCAAAACCCGCCTCGCAATATATGCGGTGGCTGGTTGAGAAAAGCGTTTGAATAATGGCCGGGCCGTGGTGTGATGCCATGCTGCGAATGTGTGAGCAGATTAGATTTGTGGAAATATTATTCTCTCTATGGTGGTATGTGGAATTTGTGTTGCAGATCCGGACACTATCCTTGTGTTGGAATCTTCTATAGGTATTGAACCCGCCTTGCAATGCGAAGACAATCTGCGCGGACTCATCGTCATTGAAGCACGGTTAAAGAGACTCTTGAGGAGTCTGGATTAGGGTGTCCTCGGACAACGGACTATATACTGGCAGGATTGTTAGACTATGAAGATACAATTGAAGACTTCGTCCGTTATGCGGATGAGCTGCGAGGTCTGGATTAGGTGTCTCGGACGGCGGACTATACTGGCAGACGGTTGGACTATGAAGATACAAGATTGAAGACATCGTCCGTGGGATGGGACTCTCCTTGGCGTGGAAGGCAAGCAGCCTTATCTGGATATGTATCTCCTCCCTTGTAACCCGACTTTGTGCCCTAACCTCCTCCGGTGTCTATATAAACGGAGGGTTTTAATCGTGGGACAACAACAATCATACCATAGGCTAGCTTAGGGTTTAGCCTCTACGATCTCGTGGTAGATCAGCTCTTGTAATACTCATATCATCAAGATCAATCAAGCAGGAAGTAAATTATTACCTCCATCGAGAGGCCGAACTGAGGTAAACATCGTGGCCCCATGCCTCCTGTTACCATCCGTCTTAGCGTGTTCGGGACCCCTACCGAGATCCGCGGTTTTGACACCGACAATGGGATCCATGTGAGAACAAAGTGTGGACTTTGGTTGACTTGCCGATGATCGGCAAGCCATAGAGAATAAATGGATCTTCAAGAAGAAGGCTGGCGGCGGTAATGTTCTTTGTCTACAAAGCTCGACTTCTTGTGAAAGTTTTTGACAAGTTCAAGGAGTTGACTATGATGAGACATTCTCACTGTAGCGATGCTTAAGTATGTCCAAATCATGTTAGCAATTATCGCATTTTATGATTATGAAATTTGCCAAATGGATGTTAAAACTGCATTCCTTAATGGATATCTTAAAGAAGAGTTGTATGATGCAACGAAGATTTTATGATCAAAGGTGCTAACAAGTGTGCAAGCTCGATGATCCATTTATGGACTGGTGCAAGCCTCTCGGAGTTGGAATATCGCTTTGATAGTGTGCTCAAAGCATATGGTTTTCTGGAGACTTACGGAGAAGCACTGTTACAAGAAAGTGAGTGGGAGCTCTATAGCATTTACGTATTATATGTGGATGACATATTGTTGATCGAAATAATCTTTGAATTCTGATTAGCATAAAGGATACTTGAATAAGAATTTTTCAATGAAAGACCTCGGTGAAGCTGCTTATATATTAGGCGTCAAGATCTATAGAGATAGATCAAGGCAGCTTAATTGAACTTCTAAAAGCATCATACCTTGATAAAGTTTTGAAGAAGTTCAAAATGAATCAAGCAAAGAAAGGGTTCTTGCACGTGTTACAAGGTGTGAAGTTGAGTCGGACTCAATGCCCGACTTGCAGAAGATAGAGAAAATAAAGTCATTTCCTATGCTTGAGCCATAGGTTCTATCATGTATGCAATGATGTGTACTAGACCTGATGTGTGCCTTGCTATTAGTTTAGCGAGGTACCAAAGTAATCGAGGTGGTTCAGATGGACGGTCAAAACATCTGAAATACACGAAAAGGACTAAGGATATGTTTCGTTTATGGAGGTGACAAAGAGAGCTTCGTAAATAGTTATGTCGATGCAAGCTTTGACACTAATCCGGATGACTCTAAGTCTAAACCGGATTAAGTATTTTTATTAAATGGTGGAGCTATCGGTTAGTGCGGTTCCAAGCAAAGTGTTGTGGCGGGATCGTGTGAAGTACATAGCTGCTTGAAGCAGCAAATGAAAGATGCGGATGAAGGGTTCATATCCGATCTAGGTGTCATACCTAGTGCGCCGGGTCCAATGAAATCTTTTGTGACAATCTTTGGTGCCTTGCAAGGAATCCAGATTTCACAAGATAACCAAACACATCAAGAGATGCTTCAATTCCATTCATGACCAAGTCAAGGAGGAGACATAGAGTTTGCAAGATACATACGGATCTGAATGTTGTGACCGTTGATAAGCCTCTCCACCGAGCAAAACATCATCAACACCAAGACTCCATGGGTGTTAGAATCATTACAATGTAATCTAGATTATTGACTCTAGTGCAAGTTGGAGGAAGGAAATATGCCCTAGAGGCAATAATAAAGTTATTATTATATTTCCTTATATCATGATAAATGTTTATTATTCATGCTAGAATTGTATTAACGGAAACTTAGTACATGTGTGAATACATAGACAAGCAGTGTCACTAGTATGCCTATACTTGACTAGCTCGTTAAACAAAGATGGTTAAGTTTCCTAGCCATAGACAAGAGTTTTCATTTGGTGAGCAGGATCACATAATTGGAGAATGATGTGATTGACTTGCCCATCCATTAGCCTTTTATGATCGTTTAGTTTATTGCTATTGCTTTCTTCATAACTTATACATGTTCCTATGACTATGAGATTATACAACTCCGAATCGAAGGAACACAGTGTGCTATCAAGCGTCTAGCGTAGCTGGTGACTATAAATACTCTCTGGTGTCTCCGATGGTGTTTGTTGAGTTGGCATAGATGAATTAGGATTTGTCCTCCGATTGTCGAGAGAGGTATCTCAGGGCCCTCTCGGTAATGCACATCACTATAAGCCTTGCAAACAATGTAATAATGAGTTAGTTACGAGATGATGCATTACGGAGCGAGTAAAAGACTTGCGTAGCGAGATTGAACTAGGTATTGAGATACATGATCAAATCTCGGGCAAAGTAACATTGATGACAAAGGGAACAACATATGTTGTTATGCGGTTTAATGATAAAGATCTTCATAGAATATGTAGGAACCAATATGAGCATCCGAGTTCGCTATTGGTTGACGGAGATGAGTCTCGGTCATGTCTACATAGTTTATGAGTTTATGAGTTTTGATGTACCAAAGTAGTTGGTCTTGAATATGATCCGCGGACATGAGAGTCTCGAAATGGTGAGACATAAGATCGATATATTGGAAGGCTATGTTTGGACATCGGAAGGGTGCTGAATGAGTTCGGGCATTTATCGAGTCTAGGGGTTCTGGAACCCCACAGGGAGTTATTAGGCCTAATGGTCCTTAGTGGAGAGAGAGAGAGAGGCTAGAGGCAGCGCCCCCTCCCCTGGTGAGGTGGACTAGGGAAGGGGTGCCCTTTCCTTCTCCCTCTCTCGTCCTTCCCTCTTCTCCTAGTCCAACTAGGAAAGGGAATCCTACTCAGTGCTCCCCCTTGGCGCGTCATGAGAGGTCAGCCTCCCCCTCCTCCACTCCTTTATATACGGATGAGGGCACCCCATAGACACAAAAAGTTGATTGTTTAGCCGTGTCGGTGCCCCTCCACATATTTCCACCTCGGTCATATCGTTTGCGGTCTTAGGCGACCCTGCGGCCATGCTCATCATCACCGTCATCACGCGTTGTGAAACTCTCCTCGACCTCAGCTGGATCTAGAGTTCATGGGGCGTCACCGGGCGAACATGTGTGATCAGCGGAGGTGCGTGCTCGGTGCTAGGATTGGTCGGACCCGTGAAGGCGTCTGACTACATCAACAACGTTGTCATCCGCTTTGGTCTCACAGTGCGTGGACACACTCTCCTTCGTTGCTATGCATCACCTAGATGGATATTGCGTGTGCATAGGATTTTTGAAATACTCGTTCCCCAACAGAAATCACATATGGTAGTTTGCTCAATGTAATGGTGAGCAATGGATATTATAAGGATAGCGATATGCTACTTGAAGAGGAAGATATAGGGCCTTAAGGTGTTTGTGTCATCAAAGACAACATTGAAGTTGTTCACATCTTTGAGAAAATTTGAGAAACCAGGACATTGTCTCTAACAGTTAGAAAGGAAAGCTAGTTAAAGAATCACCAATAGGAGAAGATGAAGATGCTCAACAAATAGATGGAAGCCACTTTGTGTTTCTGTTGTTGAATCGGTGTTGTGCACACAAAAATTGCTACATAGGAAAGTGTCAATTTTTTGCCACTCAAATCAGTTCCTCCTAACCTCGGTTACATCTTGGGACATAGTATAGTGTGCAAAATAATGAAGTACATGTCGATCGACAACACTGAGTAAGTGTCAATTATGCTGATTTTCAGTTTGATCTGACGAGAGGACCATGCAGTTAGTGAGGAAGAAATTCCTACAGCCATGGACACATATCTTAATGATGATGAATGTTCAATGGTGATGAAGATTTTGTAGTTGATGTGGACCTATTAGATGCGAGAAGAAGAAGAAGAGGGCTGATTCCGTAGTATGTAGAAGAACATAGTGCAAGCAGGGAAAGAAGGCGAGCTAGAGAAACTATTTCTGAAATAAATAGGAAGAGGCTGAATACATGTCTAGTACACCTTGTGAGGGGACAAAGATCCTAAGATATATATGACATGGACTAGGAAAGAAGATGATGATGAGGCTTGAGGGAGTCAGGATTAGGGGTGTGTGGGATAGCGAACTATAACTCGGCGGACTCTGGACTATAAAGATACAAGATTGAAGACTTCTTCCGTGTCGGATGGGACTTTCCTTGGCGTGGAAGGCAAGCTTGGCGTCTGGATATGTAGATCTCCTTCCATTGTGACTCTGTGTAACCCTAACCCTCTCGGTTCTATATAAACGGAGGGTTTTAATCCGTGGGGCGAAGAACAATCATACCATAGGCTAGCTTCTAGGGTTTAGCCTCTACGATCTCGTGGTAGATCTACTCTTGTACTACCCATATCATCAATATTAATCAAGCAGGGGTAGGTTTTACTTCCATTGAGAGGGCGAACACAGGTAAAAACATTGTGTCCGCCGCCCGCGTGTTCCGTCCGGTGGCGGAGCTCCGCCGAGCGACCTCTCCGCCCAGGCGAGCTCCACCGCCGCCATCTCTCTCATCTTCCCTCACCTGCCTCCTCCTCTCTCTCCAGGTCCTCGCGGGCAGGAGCTCTCGCCTCTCGCCGCCCATCGCCGGTGGTCCTCGCCGTTCTGGGAAGCAGGTCCCAGGCAGATCCGTCCGGATCCGGCCGGACCGCCGCCCATGGCCTCCTCCACCCTCGCCCGGCCTTGCGAATCCGCCCGCCACCATGGGTTAGCTCGGGAGGCAGTAGAGGACCGCTCGCCCCCATGCCCATGGCGCGCCCTCGCGTGGGCCGGTCCAGCGGCCAGCCCAGCCCGCCAGCAGCCCAGCCACGCCTCCCGGCCTGCAGCACCGTCATGGGCGAAGCCCGGGTGAGCAGCCCACTAAACCTCGCTCTGTGCCTCTTTTAGCTATCCATCGCTCATATGGTTTTTTTAGAAAATGACTAAGTCATTAATCTGCAGTAATTTTATTGCACTTTCGTTGCATTGTAACTCTGTCATCGTTGCTCCGTTTTGCGCGTGTAATATGTCAAAATGTTCGTCCCGAAGAGTAGATCATTTTATCTCATTGCATCTTTTTCATTTGAGCTCATCTTGATGCCCGAAATGCTGTTGGAAGAGTGCTATGTGATGTTAGTTTCTCTTTCTTAACAGAACTTACACTTTTGTCATTTTTGCCATGATTGATGTGTGCACCCTATGAACTTGAGTCCTACATGTGTTTTGTAATATGCCATGTCTTCTTTCCAGTGGTGCTTGCTATGTATTTTTGTGATCTATGTGGTGACTAGCACAAGCATGCAAACTAGGTGTCTTGTTGTTGCTGTTTTCAGCCCTGTTTTGCTGATATTTTCATGCCATGTTAACTTGATGCTCGAGAGAGATCCATGCATATTTTGAGATACTTCAGTAAGGATGTTCTGTAAAGCATGTCTTGCTCTATCCATCCATGCCCTTGTTTGAAATTATGGAGTGCCATAGCTTGAGTCAATCGAGCTCTACTTTTGCTATCAAATGTTTCCTGGCAGATTGTTTACATGTTATTCAATTTTGCCAAGGTTGTTGTAGTTGATCCGTGTATGCTATGATGTTGTTCTTGCCATGTATGTCTTCTATGCCATGTCTTCTTGATGTATGTATGCTTAGTTTATCATATAAGGCTCTGTAGTGAGTGCATTGAGCTTGTAAACATGCCCACTTGTTATCAGTTTTGACATGCCATATTGCTGAATCTGTTATGAAACTTTCAATATTGACATGGGTGTTACTATATTTTCTGATCCTTTTTGGCTTATGGTCACTAAAGGACTTTTGTTCTATGCAATTAGTAGATTCATGCCATGCTTTTGTTTGCCATGATAAGTTCCTGTAACATGTTGTTTCATAGCTCTAAACATTGCAACCTGATGTTAATTTCTGCAAAGTCTGAAACTGTTATTACTTGCAATCTTGCCATGTGTTTTTGAGCATGTTCTAGTTGTTTCTGGAGATAGCTCAGTGTTCATGTTTTGTAATGCTTTACCTGTACATCATGCCCATGCCTTTTGTTTTCATATTGAGGTGCTGTAGCATATTGTTTTGATGCTTGCAATATGCCTAGTTGCTGTTTTGGACAGCTTGACCTTTAAACTTGTATAGGGTGTATGTGTTGAACCGTTGCTCCGATTTGAGCGTGCTCTATATGAAACTTGCTTGATTTTGCATGTAGTCTCATATTATCATGTTGCATCCATGTTTTGAGGTGTTTTCTTGATGTTTTTATGCATTTTGCATCAATGCCATGCTTACCTTGTTTTGCTCATATCTTCTAGGCCGTAGCTCCGAATCTAATGAACTTTATATGTAACTTGACTAGAATTTCGTGTAGATCATCGTGGTGCATCTTAACTTGCTGTTTAACAACTTGAACATAAGGTTTATTCAAATCTGGACCAATTTCGAAATTTGCATATGAGGACTTACGGAATTGTCATACGTTGTTTCGGCCTCATTTAAACTTGCTTTGATGTGTTGGTCTTGTATGCTTCATCTCTTGCCATGAGTAGCCTCATCTAGATTTGTCATGCATCATGC
>JAHIAM010004789.1:0-62175 GCA_021605205.1 Aegilops longissima
TTTGAAATGTGGGTATATGAATCTATTCCTATGAACCAATTGGCTCTAAAGGAAAAAAATCCTATAAAATCATATCATATAGAGTTCCTATGATATTCCTCGACACTAAAGGATGCTTGAAATTGCTGCGGGTGATCGATGGTCTTTCTTTGTAGACTCCTCACCCATCTTTATAGTTACCTCTCGAAGATGAATGAAATGATATATATAGAATTATTCTACATGTGCAATTTGGTACGAAAACTTCGGTAAAAGTTTGCGAGGTTGAATTTTCAATAAAGCTATATCCTATATGCACTGCATTTGAGCGGAGGGAGCATCGGCAGTTGCTAACACTCACGTGGAAGATTTGTGTGTAGGAGGAGTGGCTGTTACTGTTAAATGACATGGCAAAGACAACTGTGGGATGCCGATCTAACGGTTCTTCTGGCGTTCGTTCGGGAAAAGGCTTGGCGAGCGTTTGTCGGATAATGATTTACGGACACATGCATTGCATTGATCGTGCCCCCTCTCTCTCACGCTGCGCACCCTCACGAGTCACGACTCTCCGAGTCCTCTCACGAGACTTCGCACGTCGCTTTCACCGTCTATCTGCGGTAGGCGTCCACACATATGTGCTCTTCACACCTACCCTCAGAACTTCTAAAAACAAAAGGCAGTAGCACATTTTATTTTAGCTCACACGTCACACACTTATACTATTACTCTTGCGTGAGACGTTCTTTGGGCATAGTATATTGTACTCTCACGAAGAAGCGGTGCCGCCGCACTAGTTCTCTCACACCCTTTCATGGTACCGTGGGGCGCATTTTTTTGAAGCTGGTACAACAAAATCACTCCACTATATATAAAAAAGGAGCCTTAGCGCTTGCTTTACTAGGGTTCCTCTAGTTCACTCTCTCATGCTCTCGGATCTAAGCAAGACATAGGTGGCCACACTCTCTCTCAGCTCACGGCTGGTCACAAATCGGCGGACAACCTCGACGGGGCAGGGGTGTAGGTGCATCGTTCACGCTGTAAATCGTGGCGAGGGAGAGACCACGGCTGCCAGCGTCCGGATCGGCGGCCATGCCGTTCTCTCAAGGCGCGCCGGCTCGGGACCTCGACCCCTTCTTCCTCCTGCGGTATTGTGGCCAAGATCGGCCTCCGGCCGTCTTTGCCACATGCGGCGACCCTCGGTATATATTCCTTGAAACCTGCCTTGCTCTCTGCCCCAGCTCCTTCGTGTGGATCCTTTTCTACTTCCGTCCCTTTGTTCCAAAGCCACCTAGACTTCTACTATTATTAAGTAAAGCTAGTTCATCTGATCGACTCAAAGCGTTGGTTCAAGCAGGGAAGAAAGTGGGAAAGCTATAGCATGAATCTAGGACTTGGTTCTAAGAGGAAGCAGGGGAAAGTAGTAATATCATCACTGTTTAAATAACCGTATTTCGTATTTGCATAAACAGGATATACATCTCCATATCGTTTGGGATGTCTATCTCCGTGTCGTTTCTATCCAGCGCAATCAAAAGCACACACCTCAGTTTTAGTACAACTGCATAAAATGAGATGGCTATCCCTCGTTGTCGTCGTCTAACCTCCGTCTTCAAGGTATCCCTACATTGGTAGTAACTAAGGTAGAATGACCAACACAATCTAAAGAAGCTGATTAAATACGTTTTACTTCTGATTGCAGTGCAGGGGCGGCGAAAACAACTGCATCCTAGTCCGGAATGCACTTTCTACCAGTTCATCCATGGACCAGGACTAGGCTAGCACGGCTGCGGCGGTTTTTGGACAGGTCTTGTTGACAAGAGGCATTGTGGTCTGCTTATTTCTGCAAATAGCGGTGCTTAAATTTAGTGGAATGCACAAAATTTCACTGGTCGATTACCTTGCATGGTTGAGTTCAGCATTCAGGTGAGACCACAATTATAACTGGTTATTCGGAATGAAGAACCTAACCCTGAATGGTGGCAACAAGAAAACACCAGAGTGAACTCCAGGAAATTTAAGCTGCTTAGGAATCTTTTTGCTCGGAGAAGCCTTTTGCTTGTTTTTCCTGATTTGTAAACCTTCTCACAACTTTGTCTTTTCTTTGTGAACTAGTATATGTTTGTTATGTTCTATGAATCATTGAGATGTATAAAATTGCTTAACTTATGCTTTTCAAGTTTTTTATGAAGGCGAGTTTAATGTGAGTGTTCCACATGAGCACTGGACTAGCGTGTGAACGTTTGGAATTTATTACATTGTGGCCTCAATTAGCTGCATGAACCCTTTGTAACAAGATACATAGTTGCTTATATATCGAACAGACAGATTGTTGATTGTTAGCTGGTCGATAGCCTAGTGTTGAAGCGAGCTGAGCCAATGTGCGTGTTTTGCACAACTTCTTACAAGTGGGGTAGCACCAACAGTGTTTACAAGTACTTATGTATCGTCGGCATACGGTTCTCGAGCAGGTGCTCTATTTCATCAAAACACACCTTGCTCATTATGATAAACCGTGACAACTTATGTCTTACCATGCCATATTCATGAAAAAACTAGTGAGGGCGCATCTGTTTGACAACAATTACGATGGTTCTCACATGATTCACGGAGCACACAAAAGTAGCAGCAGTTCCCATAGGCGGATTCAAACATAGTACTAGCCCGGAGGGGTCGATAATAAACAAGGTTAGGATAATTAGACACAATCAAACTACTATTAAACACTAGCTGGGGCAACTATTTCATGCCTCGATCTAATTTGGGCTGGACACAAGATGGACCTTGCCATGAACATCATCGAGGGCGTCCGCGCAGCTCAATCTGTGAACCTTCATGAAGACAACCTTGTGGCCTTGCCTTGATAAACTTGTTTGTGGAGGCATGCCACATCATCTTCCAGCGTAAGCTTGACAAGAACAATATGCCTCACAAGCGAAGGAGTAGCTTTGAACTTCTTGTGCTTGACACCACTGGACAACCGCGACAACGGTGAGGCTGGAATACAACTCTTCATTGGTATAACGCAAATGGCTTCGAGGATCAACAGCCTAAGAACTATGTTTTCCGGTCGTATATTCAGGTAATCCGCCTCATAGCGAGTGACATGTACAACCACACAATCCTTATGCGCATCAGGGCTCTAATTGAAGCGAAACAAATTCTGAATTACTTTTGATATATAAGAAACACAAGTTATTTAAACCACTATGTATAGCATGGCATCGAAGCTAATAAAATTTTGCATTATTAATCACTGCATACTTCCTTTTCTAAAAAATCACCACATACTTAGATGAAAAACCACAATCGAGATCGGCAAAGAAGAAATCACCTTGGGTAGCTCGGCGGGGGGACACATCCTCGAAGGGAAAACTGCTCCTGCGGTGCCACGGGGCTGTAACCTCAAGCGGGGCGTTGACCATCTCGGTAGTGGCCGTGGCGTGTCTGGGGTCGGCTCGGTGGTTGCCTCCATCTTCTTGGAGCTCTCTGTCTCGTGGGGATCAGCCTCCGCGTCTGCTCCAATATCGGCGAGATCTTTGCAGTTCTCCTTGGTCCATCATGAAGCCAGCGAATACTAGGAGACCCTTTGAAAGGAAAACACAATCGCAATGACAATGAAACAAAAAGAGAGTGAGGATCGGTTCTTTGCTTTGCAAAAGTTCTTTTTTTCTCGAACAAAAATATACCAACATCACGGATCGCTTACCTTCCCCGTTGGAGAGAAAACGTTGGCGAGATCACGAGTGTTGCCTTTCTTGAAGGCGGTGAGGAGAAGGGATTCAGCGAAGAGTGAAATGATGGTTGCTTCGTCCGTCAAACTTAGGCTGGGGAGGTGGGGTTTTGTGATATGATGACTCGTTCTTGCGCTTTTCGACGGTGTGACTCTCCGTGCATCTTGCCTTCTAATTTGGTGGATGGCATTTGGGCCCTTGTATTTGCATGGCCCGCATGTCGGTGAACAAAGTATATGAATTGATGGGGAGGCGTTTCAATGACCTAGGAGGAGTCGAAGCGGTAGAGTGTCTCCATTGTACTAGTAGTAATTGTTTTTACGGGTAGCTGTATAGTGTCTCCTTTGTACTAGTAGTAATTGTTTCTCGGGCCCAAGACAAAACAGCCCATCCACACTAGTAAATAGTAAAATCAATTCAAAAGCCCATATATTTCTTGAATGAGGCGCTACCCACACCCACACCGCCCCAAAAACACAGGTGCTCTTCTTCCTCCTCGCTCCCACCCACCTCCGTCAGCTCGCTCCTCGTACCCCAAATTCCTCACCTCACTCCTCTGAAAACCCAGCTCCCTTCTTCCTCACTCCTCTGAAAACCCCAGCTCCCCTTCTTCGCTGCTTACTTTTCAACTAGGCTCGTCATCGTTACTCTGCTCAAATCCATGTGTGCGTGCAGCCCTCGAGAAAATGGGTCGCTGACCCAGCGCCAAGAAGATGAGGCTCCCTTGTTGGCGGCTGTTGTAGATCCGCACCCGGCAGCGCGGGGAGGGAAGCGGTGACCCGCCCCATCGGATCCAGGAACCGTAGAATCTCGGGTGGACCGCATCAGCGATCTCCGGACGTTGTCCTTGGGAGATCATCTCGCTTCTCCCACCAAGGATTGCTGCCTTTTAAGTCCTCTCAATTCGGTGGCGCCCTCTATGGCATGCCGTGCCCTTAATCTCGACTATGGTAGCTATCTCTCTTCAATGATTTTGAAATCCCAGAGCCATCATCTCCTCCCACAGGGCTCCGTTCAAAGCCTCTGCATCCCGTCATGCTACACGAGCAAGCATACCATGCCTGCATGGTGGGCCTTTGGCTGAAATCCCTGAATTCACAGAACTACAGCTGCTTGAGTTCTACTATTCCCTAAATCACATACCACATACGAGCGCCATGAACTTGTGCCCTCGGCACCGATGTCCATCTCGCGGTTTTCCTCCTCTCTCCACACGCCACCTTTGCGTCGTGCTACCTACGAGACAATCTGGTACTAAACCTTCGACTCCCATTTCTCAAAAACTTTCACTTGTCGGGTTCGTATATCGGAGGCCTCATTGCACAACATCATCCCTCCGGTTGCCTGCTGTAGTGCTTGGTGCTTGTTTTCACAATTAGAATCGGTTGTCTCCAAATAAAATCGCCTAACCTTGTAAATTGGAATTTCTTTTGACGGAAGGCAGCTCATCATCAAGATGCCCCTTCACTTCAAAGGTTGATCCTTGATTCTAGTTATTCACCGTTGCAAATAACCGTCCTCTCTGCACCTAAGCTGGAGACCTTGGGTGTAATACATGATCTCTGTGCTCATTTCAATATGGTGTTTGGCTCCACAGTTCTTGGTACTTTATATTATCATCTACACTTGTAACCATAAGCTGCATTTTAAATTTTGCGCATAATTTATATATCATCTTGGAGTACACATTTTGTACTAATATTATGTTCTATGTTCAATGAAGAGTTTCTCCATGGATGGCCTATCAATGGTGCTGGATTCTGTCAAGATCTTATATATCCAAATGAATAGTTTTGATCTGAACAAGATTATTGGCTTGCTGCAATGCTTTCCATGTCTGGAGAAGTTGTATATAAAGGTGATAATTTCATGCACATTGGAAGCCCACATATAGTGTACTAGAATTAACCGTTCATTTGTTGCTCTTTCGACACTCTTCTTTTAGACCTTAACTGTTTTCAATCTTCATGTATATTTAGGCAGGGGCAGGGTAAGAAAGTTATAACCAATCGGTGGATTAAGTAAGCATCGGGATTTTCTCACTTCTCATGAGATTCGATTGAAGACAATAACGCTAGAGCGATATGTAGCCAACCGTGCAAACACAAGATTTGTCACATTCTTCTGCTTTGAATCTTGAGGTTACTATTGTCCATCAGGCTTAAGTTTATCATGACATGGTTTTGGCGGATGGGTATGTCGAAGAGCAAAAAAGGAGTTTCAGGTGGGCAAAAGAGCTTACGAGCGTGCGGGCTTCTATTTACAACATATTGTGGTCATAATCGATAAATCTTATGACCGGGATGTTCATTCTATGGACTGACCGATCCATTTGGTTTGTGACTGCCAAAAACAGTCTTTGAGTTAGATGTTGTTGCCCTTTTCAATCTGGGTTTTTGTAAACACGATGAACAATTAACCCTCGTGCTTTTATACGGTTTGTAAGCTGGAGTTAGATGTTCCTGCCCTTTTCAACTCATTTGTGGTGTCATATTTTCTTTGAAACAAGGCAAATGGCTTGCCATTCGTTTAATTTATAGTGAAATGTTGTAACAAATCCCAACCAAGGAAATAACATCACTCTACTTGGCTGCTTGAGCTCCTTTGTGCATTCTGAAGCCAAGTGATTAGCCCCCCAGCACCCACAAACTTATTTGAACTAGCACATCAAATGGGCTGTAAATTTTCATAGGAAGGCTGCATGACCGTGACAGATTTGGATTACGACATTTGGGACCCGTGAAATAGCCTATCAAGGTGGTGTCGACTTACTAGCGGTCAACAAGCGATTCTTCCTACCAGCCGTTGGATTGACATCCAACATCTATCGTGTATCTTCTATCTCTTGTCTTCTTCTTCCTCCATTTGCCAAAACCAAACCACCCGTCGGCCCTTTGCTCCGCCTCCATGGCTAGCTCGCCTCCGCCGCCCTATCGTGCGTACCCTCCAACGTTGGCGAGTCCTCCTCTATTCCCCACCGTCCTGTTATTCTGCGGCGGCGTCAGCCCCAACACGCACCAGCGCCCGAACGATCAACCTCGTACTCCCCTCCACCTGCGACTGGACGGCGCATGTTCAGCGGCTCTGTTCGTTCCGTCAGAGCCTCGCCGTCGTCCTCCATATGCGGCCTTGGTTCGCTAAATGCGTGCGCGATGCGTCGCCCTCTTGCGTTGTCAGCGTCGTCAACAACCGAGAGGAACAAGGAGATATTGTATGTGGAAGGATGACGGTAGGGACCCACAGCGTCATGGCGATGCGCAAGCAAGTGCCTCTATAGTACAAGCCCAAAATATGGTTCCTCTAATGGTTGGACATCTGGGGCTCACGCCATTGTCAGCGTAGTCAATAAGCGGAGAATTACACTACTGGCGGTGACACGGGGACCCGACAAGTCGCGCGATTTTTTTGAGGAACAAGCGGTTGTTATTTATACTAGTTTTAGCGACGGATAAGGGTAACAACGGGGCTGTCTTGAGGCTGTGGCCCGTCTAGCCAGGTTTTATTTATGTTTACCACATCATGAGCCAGTTGTGTTTTTCTTGCTGAAAATGGCTAGCCAGTTCTATTTTTTAAAGAAATACCCAAACAAGGCCTACTTGCTTTATCGGCCTGTTGGGCTGCAAATCTTTCAAGGCGAGGAGAGTTTCATTGGTTTGCCCGAAATGGGTTGTACATTTTAAAACACATCAAACGTGAATTAGTTTCAATTTTTTTCATTACAAGATCTTAAATTCCATTGATTTTATCGTGGACAATTATTTGGATTTTATATTTATATAAATTATTTTTCAAAATAGTTTGAATGTGAATCGATATTTCTGGATTAAAAACAGTTGACCTTTTGAAATATGCAAAATTTAGTATACTTTTAACCTTGGCCACAATATGGGGTGTAATGCTAACAAAAGAAGATGGGCTCAAAAAATTCTTAAGAATTAGCAAATGGGCTGTACATTATTAGAAATAATGGCAGATGGTTGTATGTTGTTTTCCACAGATTTGAGGCTGACTTGTGCGCCTACTACGAGGTTGGCGTATGCTTTCATAAAAAAGGTTGGCCTTTGCATAGCATACCTGTCAACTTAGTGAACACGAGGCGGTTGTTGTTGGATGTCCATCCAGCGGTGTCGTCTTCTTCAATCTCTGCTCTTCATGCTCGGCCGCTCAAACAACCGCGGAGACTGCTGCTCCCTCCTCCGCGGCCGGCTATGCTGCCGCATGAGCCTCACGACCCCACCGTACTCCCATCGCTGGCCAGCCATCCTCTACTCACCCACACATCTTTGTTATTCTCCGGTGGCGGCGGGCGAACCGATAAACCCTCGTACTCCTCGGCGTGGGAAACAAGCGCGAGTATTCCACTGGCTCCGTGTCGTTTCCTTCCTAGGCCTCGCCGTCTTCCACCGCCCTGGTGCTCTCGGCGGCCTGGTCAGCGTGGTCAGCGACCGACATCCATGAAAGTGGACTATGCGTGGAGAGGTGACAGCTGGGTCCTGACGCCGCAAGAAATGCCTCCTTATTAGGCGCAAAATAATGATTCCTCCACGACAGCTAGGACCCACAGGAAGGGCCTATGTATTTAGCGAAAAACGTTCCCCTGGCGGCGAGGTCGGACCCACCAACTATATCTTCGCAAGAGAAGTGCCTCCTTATCGCCCAAAAATGAATACCCCCTGCTGCTGGGACCCACCATATTGCTGCGCTAACTTGTGGGTCTACTAAGTTGGCAGGTGGGAGGGCTTTGTCAACTTAGTCAATACTCAAGTGACGTATGATGTCAATCCAGCGGCCATAGTGCTTCTTCAACCTCTGGTCTTCTTGCTCCGGCCGCCCAAAGCAGCATCGGTCGTGCCTTTGCTCCTTCCTCCATGGCGGCTGTGCTACCATGAGCCTCACCGCCCCATACTACTCCACCACTGGCAGGCCATCCCTCCACTCACCCACCCCCTATTATTCTCGGCGGCGGCAGCCTCACACATGCCGAACGGTGAGCAGCTTCGTACTCCTCTCCGCGTGGGCATCCGCTGCGCGTCTTCCCGGCTCGCGCCATCCCTTCCTAGGCCTCGCCGCCGTCCACCGCCGTGGTGCTCTCGGTGGCGTGGTCAATGTGGTCAATGATCGACTTCCATCGGAAGAAGTCTTGTGCGTGGAAGGCTAACGGTGGGTCCCTGGCAGCCGCAGGAAGTGCCTCCTTATTCGCGGAAAATAATTATTCCTCCACGGCAGCGGAGACCCACCAGACGGGCCACGGTATTTTGCGAAAAAATCATTTCCCCACTCTTTGGGACCCACGGGCGGACCACCGTATTCGCAAAAAAGCGTTCCCCAGCTGTCATTTCGGACCCACGGAAGTGCCTCCTTATACGCACAAAAAATGAATACTCCCCGGCTAGTTGGGACCCACCTTAGTGGGAGGATGACTTAATGGGCCTACTAAGTTGGCAGGGGATGAAGGGCTTTGTCAACTTAGTCAATATGAGCGATTCTAGCTCCGGTGACCGTCGATGTCCATCCAACGGCCGTGGTGCTTTTCAACCTCTGGTCTTCTTGCTCCGGCCGCCCAAAGCAGCGCCGGTCGTGCCATGCTCCTGCCTCCGTGGCTGGCTCTGCTGCCCTTGAGGCCTCACCGCCCCTACTATTCCCACGCTGGCGGGCCCTGCGGCGGCAACCTCACACCATAGCGAACCTTTGAACCATCATACTCCTCTCCGCGTGGGCTTCCCTTGCCCGTCTTCCCGGCTCGCGTCGTCCCTTCCTAGGCCTGCGCCGTCGTCCACCGCCGTGGTGCTCTCCGCAGGCGCATGGTCAACATGGTCGAGAGCGACTTCCATTGGAAGAAGTACTATCGTGGAGGCTGACAGTGGGTCCATGGCCACAGCCAGTTTTTGATTTGCCAAGTAAATCGCTTTATCGGGGCTGTTGGGCTGCAAATCTTTCAAGACGAGGAGAGCTTTCATTGGTGGCGAGAAAATAGCCCATCGATAATGATAAATTGGTTGTACATTTTAAAACACATCAAGCGGCAATTAGTTTCAAATATCTTTTTTCATTTCAAGATTTTAAATTACATTAATTTTTATCGTGGAGAATTTGTTGGATTTTATATTGATATACATTTATTTTTTAAACCAGTTTGAATGTGAGTGAAATTTGGGATTAAAAACAGTTAGGACCGCTGAAATATGCAAAATTTAAGTATAATTTTTTAACCGTGGCCACAATATGGGCTGTAATGCTAACAAAAGAATATGGGCTCAAAAGAAACCTTAAGAATTAGCAAATGGGCTGTAAATTATTAGAAATAATGGCGGATGGGTTGTATGCTGTTTTCCACAGATTTGAGGCTTTCCTAAAAAGGTTGGCACAAGCCGTGTTGTTGGATGTCCATCCAACGGCGTTGTCTTCTTCAATCTCTGCTCTTCTGCTCCGGCCGCTCAAACAAGCGCCAGGCAGGACTGCCTACTCCCTCCTCACTGTGTTGGCTGTCTTGCCTTTGACCCTCACCGCCCCGTACTCCCATCGCTGGCCTAGCCATCCCTCTACTCACCCACACTGCTGTTATTCTCCGGCTGCAGGGCGAACAAGTAAACCCTCGTCTGTCGTACTCCCCTCAGCGTGGGAAACAACTGCGAGTCTTCCCTGCCTCCGTGCCGTCCCTTCCTAGGCCTGCGCCCTCGTCCACCGCCGTGGTGCTCTCGGTGGCGTGGTCAATGTGGTCAACGACCGACTTCCATCGGAAAATCTTGTGCATGGAGGCGGCGGCTGGGTCCTGAGCCGCAGCAAGGAAGTGCCTCCTTATTATCGCAAAATAATTATTCCTCCACGTGACGGCGGGGACCCACGAGCAGGCCACCGTATTTAATGAAAAAAATGTTTCCCCACATCTTTGGGACCCACCAGCTACACCTTCGCCGCAAGGAAGTGCGTCCGGGCAAAAAACAAAGCGATTCGCCCCCATTGCTGGGACCCACTAGCTACATCTTCGCGCAAGGAAGTGCGTCCGGGAAAAAAGCGATTCGCCCCACTTGTTGGGATCCATCAGCTACATCTTCGCCGCAAGGAAGTGCACGGCGGTCGGGACCCACCTGGTCGAAGCGTGCGTGGCGTTGTCATTACGGTGTGAGCGATATGCGTACATCTTGGTCGTTGTGAGGCGCTGCGTGTAAGTAGTAGTAGCGCGCGTAGCATGTACTGCGTCGTACATCGGCGAGTGCAAGAAAGAAAATCGACCACGTGCGTACATCACGAGGCGGGGTCTCGAGCGCCTACTCGCGCATATGTACATGGCTGGGTCGGAATGGAGAAACAGCGTCGTCGTCGTGTTCATGGGGAGCCAAGCTGGCTGGGTCGGAGCGGAATGCGTGGTCGTGTTCGCCGGGAGGCTTGGGCAGAACAGGCGATGGAAACGAGGCCTGGCGTACCGCTGCAGACAAGCGGACCTCCTACGTTTGGGCAGGGGTCTGTTGATCGGGAGGGTGTGGTGTACCGCAAAAGCGGAGAAGCGGACCTCATACGGTGAAGCAGGGTTCTGTTGATCGGGAGGGTGTGGCGTACCGCCAAAGCGGAGAAGCAGGACCTCCTACGGTCGAAAGCAGGATCTGTTGATCGGGAGGGTGTGGCGTGCCGCCAAAGCAGACCAAGCAGACTTGTGTTGGGCGCTAGGTCAAGCAGAAGTCTGTTTGCCGGGAGGGTGTGGCGTGCCATAAAGCAGGACTCCATGGGATCTGTTCATCTCCACCATCGACCTCTTCCGGCCTCCACGGGCTCTGTCGACCTCCTCCGGCCTCATGAGCTCCTATTCATCCAACCTCCACGCGCGCTACTCCACCGGCAAGCATGTTCAACCACCCTCCACGGGCACCCCTCCACCGTCTCTGTTCATCCAGCCCTCCACACCACGGGGTCTGTTCAACCACCCTCCACGCCACCCCTCCACCGTCTCTGTTCATCCAGCCCTCCACACCACGGGGTCTGTTCATGCGAGAAACCGCGCCACCGCTCCTTGTTCATCAAACCCCATAGCGTTCCTTTGTTCATCAATCGATCGGCTTGATTAGCGGCGATGGCGAAGAATCGCTCGATCGGGTTGATTAACGACCATCGATCGATCACTCGGGTTCGATAACACATAGCACTGCAATGCTTTCGAGTTGATTAGAAACCTAGCCGCCGCTTCGGGTTGATTAGAATAACGCCTACGCACACACGCAGCGTCGTGTCGAGAAACACGCATCGCTCAGCCCCTGACCTCCCACGTAAGCGAGGAACTCCCAGTTTCCTCCCCTCGCTTCTACCACGGTTTTCCGTCATGGGCGACCCAAAAGAATGTCATGCGATTCGTCTCCGGCCGCCGGGCGAAAAGCCCATTTTACATCATGATTTTTTGTCATAGAAGTAGGAGCCCACCACATCTATGATGATACTCGGTTTTGTCACAATTATCGTCATAGAAGTGTCATATGTATGACAGAAAGTTTTTTCGTTCGGCCCAAAATGTCACGGATGTGTCTTTTTTTTGTAGTGGCTGTTGTCTACGGCAACTCCATCAACCTTATAAATTTATCTGTAACCTCCTCAAAACCACTAGTTAATGAGGCATCAGTGACAAGTTCTGACTTGGAGGACATGTCAGACTTTGTGCTAATTGAAGCTAATTCTGATCCATGTATTCTAAAACCGCATTAATGTCTATTCCGGACAGTAGCATTAGTGGGTGGTGCGTCCCGAGGCGGCAAGGCTGCTTTCGGCCAAAGCGGATCAATGGCGAACTCCGGCGGGCGGTGCAATGCTGGCTCGAAGCGGCTACGGCAAGGCGGCTCATGGCAGCAAAGCCCGGCAAGGCGATGCAGCTCGGGGGCAAGCCGGGTCGTGGTAAGGCTGCAACGAAATCAAAGCGAGGCGGGGCGGCCTTGGGCGGCGCAGCGTAGCAGCCAAGCCGGGCCAGAGACAAGCGAAACTGGCGGGGCCAGGCATGGCGCTTGAGACCAGTGGCAGCTGCAGAAAACAGGCTGCAAACTGGCGGGCCAGGCGGAGCAGCGATGGAAGAAAACAAGCGGCGGTTTGACCGCGTGCAGCGAGGCGGCCAGCAGCGGCATTAAGCGAGCCACGTGGCGGCTCGATGAGGCCCAAGTGCTTGTGGTTGACTTCGGAGGCGGTGTCGGATGGTGTCGGAGAAGCGGTGGCCGTCCACGGAGGCATGCCGATGGGTCAGCAGTGAAACCCCGGTGACTTCTTGATCGCGGTGGTTTGAGAAGCTGACAGCCGGGCCGGCGGCCGACCGTGGGAGACCGGAGACGATAAGGCGGCGGCCTGGGGCCAAGAGTTGGTCGTAGCGGAAGCTCTTGAATGGAGGTGGAGCAAGGCGGCCGGGCCATGAAGACATCCGGTCAGCGATGGCTGACTTGCGAGGCAAGGCCGTAGGAGTAAGGCGGAGGTTGTGGCGATTCTCTGCGGTGGAAGTGGAGAATAGCGGGGAGGGTGCCGGTGAAGCAAGGCGCGGCAGCGAGAAAATAAGCGCATCAAACTCCTCTCGGTTCATGGTCGATCGATCAATCCTTATCGGGTCTTCCTCCAACTCCACGGTCCCTCGTCATTTTTCTTTTCTTTTGGGTCTAGAGCCCTTCTCGTGGGAAATCCTTGGATCAACAGATTGTTGGGTTCTCTGATGAGGGTCGTCATTGCAAATTAAAATTCTCTGCATAGAACATCCAGGAACATGCTACGGAGATGGATCATAGTTCGTTACCACTAGGCGCTTGATGCCGTGCAGTGGAAGAAGAGTTGGGGCAGCGGCGTCTGCGTGGATTATCTCCTCCTCGTTCGATCTCCCTCGGCGGCGGTCGTCCGATCCCACATCTGAGTTCGCGGGCGGCGCAAGTACCGCCTCTAACGGTATCCCGGCGTGCGGGAAGGAGCGTCGTCGCGGCGGACTGCTGAGTCGATCACCACGATCGGCGAGTGGAGGTGGCTATTCGCAACACATGCAAACCCTAATCGCATAGCGAGCGATCAACCGCTTTGAGTGTGCCGCACCTCCACTTTATATAGGCGTCCGTTCATGAGCTCAACACTTGGGCCTCGCCACGGACCCTAAAGCCAAAGTCTACTCGGTCACGTTCCTAGTCGATTCGGATCACATCCGACCGGTGTCCTAAACCGACCTCGTAGGTTCCTTCCCTTAAGCCGCGACCCCTTAGGTTCAAGTCAGCTTGGTCACGATTCGGATCACCTCCGACCTGCACGGTTGGTAGCGGCCTCTAGCAAGGCATGCCGACCACCAAGCAGAACTATGAAGCTGGTTAAGCGAACCTGTACAACGTGTCACACTTCATTCCCTTTGCCGCCGATATATGTTTGTCGGGCTCAAAGCGAGGCTATCATCCTTGTGCTAACCCGACCTCTTTCGTTCGGTGATACCGACCTTATCCGGATTATCTCATAATCCTTGTCGCATAGCCATGCTGTTCTGGTCGAGATCACACGAGGGCCAGTATATCTCTCGATCGGAGGGCAAATCCCATCTTGCTCGACCATGTCTCGTAGCATGGGACTGGACAAACCGAAACCTACCTTTGTAACTACCCGATCACGGAGTAGCGTTTGGTCGGCCCAAAGCAAGTCTATCACCATCTCAGTACGCGTCGGCTCAGGTCTTAGGACATAGAGCGTATGTTGTACTAGAGACTCACAGATGACATATCGCTGCGTCTCATAGTTGGGTCTGTCCGACTCGGACCTTATCTCGACTTCGGATCCGACTATGTCGAATCCGACCAGACCTTTCAAGTCCATATTATCGGTTAGCATCCAATGCTCCATGGCTAGTGAGACCGAGCCATCGACCGTGTCATATGCTAGTCTAGTCGGCTCTTGGCGTCCACACAGCCCTTTCGACTAGGGACCTTTTAGGACAGTCATCATACAATGCATAGTCCCACAAACAAGTCACGTGCTTGCGATACACATCATTGATAATGTCCAAGGACTATCTTTATTCATAAACACATAGGAAATATCATCATACATGATTGCCTCTAGGGCATATCTCCAACATCTCCCACTTGCACTAGAGTCAATCAAATAGACATCGAATGCCCATAGCTCTAACGTGCCCCTCATGCTTGGGTTGTGGGCGGCTTAGTCAGCGGATCTGCAACATTTGCATCCGTGTGAATCTTGCATAACTCTACATCACCATTCTTTACGATCTTTCATATCGGTGATATTTCCGGTCTATGTATGCGACCTTGTGGTGATTCCTCGGCTCCTTGGCTGTGCGATGGCACCGAATTATCACAATAAAGGTCCAACGGTTTCACGAGGCTGGGAAAATACCAAGATCATCCAGAAAATGCGGATCAAACACCTTCCTTTGCAGCTTCACAAGCGCAATGTATTAAACCACTGTGGTAGAATCGACCACCGTATCCTGCTTGGAACTCATCCGATTGCTGCTCCTCCGTTCAGGGCGTACGAATCGGTGTGATCGACAATCATCTCATCGGTTTGGAAACTAGCATCGGCGTAACCCCTTCGACGAGCTCTTCCTCACCTCCATAAACTAGGAACATCTCTTTAGTCCTTTTCGGTACTTCAAAATAGTCTTTACCGCTGCCCGGTGACTCTCACAGGTTGGCCTGGTATCTACTTGTTAGGCTTATTGCAAAAGCAACATCAGGCCTTGTACATATCATGGCATACATGATGGATCCGATTGTTGAGGCATACGGAATCCTACTCATCTGCCGCTCATCGGATGTCGAAGGACTCGAGTCTCGCTTAGCCTTATACCATGTGAGGCGGCAAGAACCCTTTCTTCGCCTCACTCATGTTGAACCGCTTCAACACTTTATCTATGTACATGCTCGGCTTAAGCCGAGCAGCCTCCTCGATCTATCTCTATAGATCTTAATGCCTAAAATATAGACTGCCTCACCAAGGTCCTTCATCGAAAACTTGCCATTCAATGATTCCTTGACCGAGTTTAACATCGAAACATCATTTCCGATCAGTAGTATGTCATCCACATACAAGATCAAAAACACTATCGAGCTCCACTTAACTTCTTGTATAAACAAGAGTCCTCTTTGCTTTTGATGAAACCGAGACCGGTGGCGACCTCATCAAAGCGAATGTTCCAACTCGAGATGCTTGCTTCAACCCATAAATGGATCTCTTGAGCTTGCATACCTTACTAGTGCTAGTCGGATCGACAAAACCCTCGGGCTGTATCATATACCGTCCTCGGTTAAATTTCCGTGAAGGAAAGCCGTCTTGACATCCATCGCCATATCTCGTAATCGAAATATGCAGCTATAGCTAATATGATCCTCACGATTTCAGCATCGCTACCGGCGAGTAAGTCTCGTCGTAGTCAATTCCTTGAACTTGTCCATAACCTTTAGCGACAAGCCGAGCTTTGTGGATCTGAACATTTCCATCCACATCGGTTTTCTTCTTAAAGACCCATTTGCAACCAATGGCGATTCGCCGGTGGCGGATCAACCAAGTCCCGGACTTGATTCTCATCCATGGACTTTAACTTTCGGATCTCATGGCCTCTAGCCATGCCTCGAATCTGGGCTCACCATCGCTTCCGCATCGTGGCGGCTCGTCGCTTTCTAGCAACAATACATCGCACTCTGCGCAATCTTTCCGACCTCCGTGGTTCGGTGCTGCTTCCACTACGGGTTCCTTGGTGACTCGGTATGATCTCATCACCGGCTGAGCCGTCCCAGTGGTCCTCGAATTTCTTCGAGTCGAACCGTCCTCCCTTGGCCTCCCGGTGAAACTCTTTCTCAAGGAAAACCCGTTCGAGCAACAAACACTTTGTTCTCTTCCGGTTGTAGAAGCTATATCCCAAGGTTTCCCTCGGATATCCACGAATATGCATTTATCCGACTTGGGTGTAAGCATCGACATAAGTCGCTAAACGACAAATGCTTCACAACCCCAAATCTTTAGAAAAGACAAAGCTGGGACTCTTCCGGTCCACATCTCATGTGGTGTCTTGTCTCTGATTTTGATGGTACCCTATTAAGTGTAAGCTGCGGTTTCTAGGCGTATCCCCAAAATGACAAGGGTAAATCCGATTTGCTCATCATAGGCGGACCATGTCCAACAAGGTCCTATTCCTCCGTTCGACCGCCATTTCTCGTGGCGTGCCGGAGTGTGAGCTGAGTACTATACCTCGACTTTTAGATGATCATCGAACTCTGGCTCATGTACTCACCTCCACGATCAGATCGCGAAGCTTTATAGTCTTGCCGAGCTGATTCTCAACCTCGTTTTGAAACTCTTTGAACTTTTCAAAAGTCTCCGACTTGTGCCTCATCAAATAGATATATCCATATCTACTCAAGTCGTCGGTAAAAGTCATGAAGTACTGATAGCCACCTCTGGCGGTTGTGCTCATTGGACCACACACATCACTATGTATAAGTTCCAATAGCTCGGACGCCCTCTCGCAACTCTTTGCGAAAGGAGACTTAGTCATCTTGCCGAGCAAGCATGATTCACATGTCTCGAGCGACCGAAGTCGGACGAAGTTAGGAGCCCATCATCATGGAGCTTCTTCATGCGTTTCAGACTAATGTGTCCAAGCCGGCAATGCGAAGTATGTCGGTTTATCTCATTAGGCTTATGCCTCTTGACATTTACGTTATAGACGGTTCTGTTCTAGATTCAATATAAATAGCCCATCAACAATGGGTGCATAGCCGTGGAACATACCATTCAAAATATCGAACAACCATTGTCCTTTAAATTGAATTCATAACCTTGACTCATCAAACATGAGGCAGAAATAATGTTCGACTAAGTGCAGGAATGTAATAACAATTATTCAATTCCATAATGAATCGGAAGGAAGCTGGAGCTGCATCGTGCCGACCTCCAACGCAGCAACTCTTGCTTTGTTGCCGACCACGATGTCAATCTCCCCTTGTGCCACGCCTAGTTCTTACCAGCCCCTGCATCGAGTTGCAAATATGAACAACGATCCGGTATCAAATACCCAAGAGCTACTAGGTATGTCAGCAAGGTAAATGTCTATAACATATGCAACAAGTGTACCTTTGCTGAAGAAGCATTTCCGGCCTTCTTGCCATGCTCTGCAAACCACTTGCTCTGATTCCTCTTCCGATGACGGTCTCCTTGCAATGAAAACAAAGGGTCTTTGAGTCGGTCCAGACTTGGTAGCGGCGAGAGGTTACCATCTCCGTGCCCTTTGCCTTAGCCTTCTTCTTAGACCAACTCTTCTTGAACTTAGCGATTTCGCACCATCAACACTTGATGCGTGCCTTTCTTAATATCCTGCTCTGCCACCTTGAGCATCCCATGCAATTCAGTGAGCTTCTTATCCATGCCATGCATATGATAGTTCGAGATGAGCGTCCCATAGCTGGGCGGAAGAGAACCGAGAACTGCATCGTAGTGAGCTCATCCAAGGCGGGAAGCCCAAAGCGATCAAAGCTTGCACATATCCGATCATCTTGATCACATGTGGGCTCGATGGATCACCTTCCTTCATCTTACAATCCATCGAGGATCGCAGACGTTGAACCTTCGGTCCTAGCACGTATGCGAAACATGCTCTTGAGACTCTCGATCATATCGTAAGCCTCAATATTTTGAAATGCTGTTGCAAATCGGGCTCCATACAAGCCGACATCAGACGGCTGATCTCCGTTGATTCATCAACGAGTTTACAGTAGGCATTTTTAGCTGTGGCACCTAGCATTATCAGCAGGTTCCTCTGGAAGTGGATCCTCTAGAACATGTTCCTTTTATCGTGCTTGAGAACAATTCTCAGATTTCTATACCAGGTGGTAAAGTTTGTTCCATTCAGTTTATCCTTTTCCAGAATTGATTTCAATGCAAAGTTGGGTTGAGCAGGTGGTGCCATTGATCTACAACAAAAAACATGCAATCACTAAGCAATGTGTTTATGTAGAGTAGTTCTAGCCTAAGCGAAATACTCCCCTGAAGTCGGCATCCCTCCGCAAACTCTCGGTGATTCGGGATCCGACTAGCGCATGCGACTAGTGAGCTTTAGCATCACTTGCTAGCCAACATACCTATCCATTAAGCAACTCCTTGCTAATCGTATCTCTATCGACTCACAGCCGATCGGGAAGGTATCTCATACCCGGCTCCCAACCTTCTTTGCCACAAGGCCCAAAACCGTTTGATAGCCTTGTCAAGTTAACTGATGCGGTGCATGTCCATGTCAAACCACGAACCCTTGGTTCAAGGACACCCAGCAGCACCCCAATTTTATGAGCCCACGTGAAGGAAATATGCCCTAGAGGCAATAATAAATGTTATTATTTATTTCCTTATATCATGATAAATGTTTATTATTCATGCTAGAATTGTATTAACGGAAACATAATACATGTGTGAATACATAAACCTCTGAGTGTCACTAGTATGCCTCTACTTGACTAGCTCGTTAATCAAAGATGGTTATGTTTCCTAACCATGAACAAGGAGTTGTTATTTGATTAATGGGATCACATCATTGGTTGAATGATCGATTGACATGACCCATTCCATTAGCATAGCTTTTGATCGTATAGTTTGTTGCTAGTGCTTTTCTTCATGACTTATACATGTTCCTATGACTATGAGATTATGCAACTCCGTTTGCCGAGGAACACTTTGGGTGCTACCAAGCGTCTGGCGTGGCTGGGTGATTATAAAGGTACATTACAGGTGTCTCGAAGGTACATGTTGGGTTGGCATATTTGAGATTAGGATTTGTCCTCCGATTGTCGGAGAGGTATCTCTGGGCCCTCTCGGTAATGCACATCACATAAGCCTTGCAAGCATTGCAACTAAATGTGTTAGTTGTGAGATGATGTATTACGGAGCGAGAAAAGAGACTTGCGATGTGAGATTGAACTAGGTATTGGATACGGCGATCGAATCTCGGGCAAATAACTATACCGATGACAAAGGAACAACGTATGTTGTTATCTTGATCGACCGATAAAGATCTTCGTAGAATATGTAGGAACCAATATGGGCATCAGGTCCGCTATTGGTTATTGACGAGAGAGGTGTCTCGGTCATGTCTACATAGTTCTCGAACCCGTAAGATCCATGCAACAACGTTTCGATGGCGGTTATTATGAGTTTATATGATATTGATGTACGAAGGTTGTTGAGTCCGGATGAGATCACGGACATGACGAGGAGTCTCGAAATGGTCGAGACATAAAGATTGATATATTGGAAGCCTATGTTTGGACTCGGAATCACTCCGGGTGAAATTGGGAATTTTTAGAGATGCAGGGAATTACGGAACCTCCGGGAAGTCAATGGGCCTTGATGGGCCTTAGGGGGAAAGAAAGGGGCCATATGCTGGCGCAGCCTTCCCCCTTCCTAGTCCTATTAGGATTAGGAGAGGGGTGGCCTCTCTCCCTCTCCTTGGTCAAACCCTAGTTGGACTAGGATTGGGGGAATCCTACTCGGTGGGAGTAGGACTCCCAGCGCAGCCATAGGTGGCCGGCCAGCCCTCCCTTCCCTCCTTTATATCTGAGGCAGAGGCACCCCATGACACACAAGTTGATCATTGAGATCGTTCCTTAGCCGTGTCGGTGCCCCTTCCACCAAACTACACCTCGAATATACCGTTGCGGAGCTTAAGTGAAACCCTGCGTCGGTGGAACATCATCATCGTCCTGCGCCGTCGTCTTGTGAAACTCTCCCTCAACACTCGGCTGGATCGGAGTTGAGGGGCGTCATCGAGCTGAGCGTGTGCAGAACTTCGGAGGTGCCGTCGTTCGGTACTTGGATCGGTTGGATCGGGAAGAAATGCGACTACTTCCTCTCGTTGCGTCAACGCTTCCGTTGCTGGTCTCTGAGTGCGTGAACAACACTCTCATCTCGTTGCTATGCATCACCATGGTCTTGCGTGATCGTAGGAAAATTTTTGAAATTACTCGTTCCCCAGCGGTGGCATCGAGCCTGGTTTTATCGTTGATGTCATATGCGAGTAGAACACAAGTGAGTTGTGGGCGATACAAGTCATACTACCTACCAGCATGTCATACTTTGGTTCAGCGGTATTGTGAGATGAAGCGGCCGGACCGACATTACTGCGTGCGCTTCTGCGAGACTGGTTTCACCGCTGTGAGCACTCGTTGCTTAAAGGTGGTGGCGGGTGTCTGTCTCTCTCACTTTAGTTGAACCGAGTGTGGCTCGCCGGTCCTTGAGAAGGTTAAAGCGGAGTCTATTTGTGAAATATCGTTGTGGTTTTGATCGTAGGTAAACGGTTCTTGCTCAGCCCGTAGCAGCCACGTAAAACTTGCAACAACAAAGTAGAGGGCGTCTAACTTGTTTTGCAGGGCATGTTGTGATGTGATATGGTCAAGGCGTGATGCTATATTTTATTGTATGAGATGATCATGTTTTGTAACGAGTTATCGACAAGCTGGCAGAGCCATATGGTTGTCGCTTTATTGTATGAAATGCAAGCGCCATGTAATTGCTTTACTTTATCACTAAGCAGTAGCGATAGTCGTAGAAGCAATAGTTGGCGAGGCGACAACGATGCTCGATGGAGATCAAGGTGTCGCGCGGTGGCGATGGTGATCATGGCGGTGCCGGAGATGGAATCACAAGCACAAGATGATGATGGCCATATCATATCACTTATATTGATTGCATGTGATGTTAATCCTTTATGCATCTTATTTTGCTTTGATTGGCGGTAGCATTATAAGATGATCCTTACTAAATTATCAAAAGTGTTCTCCTGAGTATGCACCGTTGCGAAAGTTCTTCGTCTTTGAGACACCGCGTGATGATCGGGTGTGATAGGCTCTCGTTCAAATACAGCGGGTGCAAAACAGTTGCACCGCAGAATACTCAGGTTATACTTGACGAGCTATGCATATAAGATATGACCTCGGAACACGGAGACCGAAAGGTCGGCGTGAATCATATAGTAGATATGATCAACATATTGATGTTCACCATTGAAACTACTCCATCTGCGTGATGATCGGTCATGGTGTAGTTGATATGGATCGCAATCACTTAGAGAATTGGAGGATATTTTTCTAAGTGGGAGTTCTTAAGTAATATGATTAATTGAACTTAAATTTATCATGAACTTAGTACTGATAGTATCTTGCTTGTCTATGATGTGTAGATAGATGGCTCGTCTTTGTTGTTCGTTGAATTTTAATCGTTCCTGAGAAAGCAAAGTTGAAAGATGATGGCAGCAATTACGGACTGGGTCCGTAACGAGGATTATCCTTATTGCTGCACGGAAGAATTACGTCTGGAAGCACCGTTAGGTGCCGGGCCTGAATGCAAGGGCTGCGCGAAGTTGTGAGCGTCTGGCAAAGCAAAGCTGATGACTACTCTATAGTTCGAGTGTGCCATGCTACGGCTTAGAACCGGGACTTCAACGTCGTTTTGAACACCATGGAGCATATGAGATGTTCCAGGAGTTGAAGTTAATATTCAGCGAATGCCGGATTGAGAGATATGAAGTCTCCAATAAGTTCTATAGCTGTAAGATGGAGGAGAATGGTTACTGTCGGTGAGCATATACTCAGAATGTGCGGATATAACAATCACTTGATTCAAGCTGGGAGTTAATCTTCCGGATGATTGCGTCATTGACAGAATTCTCCAATCACTGCCACCAAGCTACAAGAGCTTCGTGATGAACTATAATATGCAAGGATGACCAAAACTATGCGAGCTCTTGGCGATCTTTGAAAGCAGCGGAGGTAGAAATCAAAAAGGAGCATCAAGTGTTGATGGTTAACAAAACCACTAGTTTCAAGAAAAGGGCAAAGGAAAGAAAAGGAAACTTCAAAAAAGCGGCAAGCAAGTTGCTGATCAAGAGAAGAAACCAAGTCTGGTCCTAAGCACTGGCTGAGTGCTTCTATTGCAAGCAGGCTGGTCCTTTGAAGCGGAACTGCCCCAAGTATTTGGCGGATAAGAAGGATGGCAAGGTTAACAAAGGTATATGTGATATACTTGTTATTGATGTGTACCTTACTAATACTCATGATAGCTTTGGGTATTTGATCTGGTTACATTGCTAATATTTGCAACTCGAAGCAGGGACTCTGGATTAGCGAAGATTGGCTAAGGGCGAGGTGACGATCTTGGCGTGGGAAATGGTTCCAAAGTCGATGTGATCGCGATCGACACGCTACCTCTACATCTACCTTGGGATTAGTATTAGACCTAAATAATTGTTATTTAGTACCATCGTTGAGCATGAACATTATATCTGGATCTTGTTTGATGCGAGGCGGTTATTCATTAAATCGAGAGAATAATGGTTGTTCTATTTATATGAATAATATCTTTTATGGTCATGCACCATTGAAGAATGGTTTGTTTTACTTAATCTTGATAGTAGTGATACACATATTCATAATGTTGAAACCAAAAGATGCAGAGTTGATAATGATGGTGCAACTTATTTGTGCACTTGCCGTTTAGGTCATATCGGTGTGTAAAGCGCATGAAGAAACTCCATCTTGATGGACTTTTGGAGTCACTTGATTATGAATCACTTGGCACTTGCGAACCGTGCCTTATGGGCAAGATGACTAAAACACCGTTCTCGGAACTATGGAGAGAACAACAGATTTATTGGAAATCATACATCTTGATGTATGTGGTCAATGAATGTTGAGGCTAAATGGCGGATATCGTTATTTTCTCACCTTCACAGATGATTTGAGCAGATATGGGTATATCTACTTAATGAAACACAAGTCTGAAACATTTGAAAAGTTCAAAGAATTTCAGAGTGAAGTGGAAAATCATCGTAACAAGAAAATAAAGTTTCTCGATCTGATCGTGGAGGAGAATATTTGAGTTCTGAGTTTGGCCTACATTTGAAACAATGTGGAATAGTTTAGCAACTTCATACTGGAACACCACAGCGTAATGGTGTGTCGAGCGTCGTGTCGTACTTTATTAGATATGGTGCGATCTATGATGTCTCTTCTGATTTACGCTATCGTTTTGGGGTTATGCTTTAGAGGCGGCTACATTCACTTTAAATAGGGCACCATCTAAATCCGTTGAGGCGGCGCCTTATGAACTGTGGTTTGGCAAGAAACCAAAGTTGTCGTTTTTGAAAGTTTGGGGCTGCGATGCTTATGTGAAAAAGCTTCAACCTGATAGCTCGAACCCAAATCGAATGTGTCTTCATAGGATACCCAAAGGAGACAGTTGGGTACACCTTCTATCACAGATCCGAAGGCAAGATTTTTGTTGCTAAATTGGAAACTTTTTGGAGAAAGAGTTTCTCACGAAAGAAGTGAGTGGGAGGAAAGTAGAACTTGATGAGATAACTGTATCTACTCCCTTATTGAAGTAGTACATCACGAGAAAACAGTTTACGTGACACCTACACCAAATAGGGAGGAAGCTAATGATGATGATCATGAAACTTGAGATCAAGTTTCTCTGAAACCGTAGATCAACGAGCAAGATCCGCTTTTGAGTGATGCGGTAATCCTATTTTGGAAGTCATATTCTTTGGAACATGATGAACCTCGAACTATGAAGAAGCGATGGTGAGCCCAGATTCCACAAAATGGCTTGAGGCCATGAAATCGAGATGGGATCCATGTATGAGAACAAAGTGTGGACTTTGGTTGACTTGCCCGATGATCGGCAAGCAATTGAGAATAAATGGATCTTCAAGAAGAAGGCGGCGCTGATGGTAATATTCTTGTCTATAAAGCTCGACTTGTTGCAAAGGTTTTCGACAAGTTCAAGGGATTGACTACGATGAGACCTTCTCACCCGTGGCGATGCTTAAGTCCGTCCGAATCATGTTAGCAATTGCGCATTTTATGATTATGAAATTTGGCAAATGGATGTTAAAACTGCATTCTGAATGGATTTACGGAAGAAGAGTTGTATATGATGCAACGAGAAGGTTTTGTCGATCAAAGGAGCTAACAAAGTGTGCAAGCTCAGCGATCCATTTATGGACTGGTGCAAGCCTCTCGGAGTTGGAATAAGCGTTTTGATAGTGTGATCAAAGCATTTGGTTTTATCTGAGACTTTTGGAGAAGCTTTGTATTTACAAGAAAGTGAGTGGGAGCTCTGTAGCATTTCGATATTATATGTGGATGACATATTATTGATCGGAAATGATATAGAATTCTGGATAGCATAAAGGGATACTTGAATAAAGTTTTTCGATGAAAGACCTCGGTGAAGCTGCTTACATATTGGGCATTAAGATCTATAGAGATAGATCAAGGCGCTTAATAGGACTTTCACAAAGCACATACCTTGATAAAGTTTTGAAAAAGTTCAAAATGGATCGAGGCAAAGAAAGGGTTCTTGCGGTATTACAAGGTGTGAAGTTGAGTAAGACTCAATGCCCGACCACATGAGAAGATAGAGAAAATGAAAGATGTTCCTATGCTTCAGCCATAGGCTCTATCATGTATGCAATCTGTGTACCAGACCTGATGTGTGCCTTCTTTGTAAGTTTAGCGGCGGTACCAAAGTAATCCGAGTGGATCCTGGACAGCGGTCAAGAACATCCTTAAGTACTTGAGAAGAACTAAGGATATGTTTCTCATTTATGGCGGTGACAAAGAGCTCGTAAATGGCAGTTACGTCGATGCAAGCTTTGACACTGATCGAGACGATTCTAAATGCAAACCGGATCGTATTTACATTAAGCGGTGGAGCTGTCGGTTGGTGCAGTTCCAAACAAAGCGTCGTTCGGGATCTACATGTGAAGCTGAGTACATAGCTGCTTGGAAGCAGCTAATGAAGAATCTGGATGAAGGAGTTCATATCCGATCTAGGTGTTGTACCTAGTGTATCGGGTCCAATGAAAATCTTTTGTGACAATCTTGGTGCAATTGCCTTGGCAAAGGAATCCAGATTTCACAAAGAACCAAACACATCAAAAGGCGCTTCAACTCCATCCAGGATTTGGTCGGTGGGAGACATAGAGATATGCAAGATACATACGGATCTGAATGTTGCAGACCGTTGACTAAGCCTCTTCCACGAGCAAAACATGATCAGCACCAAGACTCCATGGGTGTTAGAATCATTCTTGTGTAATCTAGATTATTGACTCTAGTGCAAGTGGGAGGCTGAAGGAAATATGCCCTAGAGGCAATAATAAATGTTATTATTTATTTCCTTATATCATGATAAATGTTTATTATTCATGCTAGAATTGTATTAACGGAAACATAATACATGTGTGAATACATAAACCTCTGAGTGTCACTAGTATGCCTCTACTTGACTAGCTCGTTAATCAAAGATGGTTATGTTTCCTAACCATGAACAAGGAGTTGTTATTTGATTAATGGGATCACATCATTGGTTGAATGATCTGATTGACATGACCCATTCCATTAGCATAGCTTTTGATCGTATAGTTTGTTGCTAGTGCTTTTCTTCATGACTTATACATGTTCCTATGACTATGAGATTATGCAACTCCGTTTGCCGAGGAACACTTTGGGTGCTACCAAGCGTCTGGCGTGCTGGGTGATTATAAAGGTACATTACAGGTGTCTCGAAGGTACATGTTGGGTTGGCATATTTGAGATTAGGATTTGTCCTCCGATTGTCGGAGAGGTATCTCTGGGCCCTCTCGGTAATGCACATCACATAAGCCTTGCAAGCATTGCAACTAAATGTGTTAGTTGTGAGATGATGTATTACGGAGCGAGAAAAGAGACTTGCGATGTGAGATTGAACTAGGTATTGGATACCGCGATCGAATCTCGGGCAAATGTATACCGATGACAAAGGGAACAACGTATGTTGTTATCTTGATCGACCGATAAAGATCTTCGTAGAATATGTAGGAACCAATATGGGCATCCAGGTCCGCTATTGGTTATTGACGAGAGGTGTCTCGGTCATGTCTACATAGTTCTCGAACCCGTAGAATCCATGCAACAACGTTTGATGGCGGTTATTATGAGTTTATATGATATTGATGTACGAAGGTTGTTGAGTCCGGATGAGATCACGGACATGACGAGGAGTCTCGAAATGGTCGAGACATAAAGATTGATATATTGGAAGCCTATGTTTGGACTCGGAATCACTCCGGGTGAAATTGGGAATTTCTGAGATGCAGAGAGTTACGGAACCTCCGAAGTCAATGGGCCTTGATGGGCCTTAGGGGAAAGAAAGGGGCCATATGCTGGCGCAGCCTTCCCCCTTCCTAGTCCTATTAGGATTAGGAGAGGGGTGGCGCTCTCTCCCTCTCCCTTGGTCAAACCCTAGTTGGACTAGGATTGGGGGAATCCTACTCGGTGGGAGTAGGACTCCCAGCGCAGCCATAGGTGGCGCCAGCCCTCCCTTCCCTCCTTTATATCTGAGGGGCAGAGGGCACCCCATGACACACAAGTTGATCATTGAGATCGTTCCTTAGCCGTGTGCGGTGCCCCTTCCACCAAACTACACCTCGAATATACCGTTGCGGAGCTTAAGTGAAGCCCTGCGCGGTGGAACATCATCATCGTCCTGCGCCGTCGTCTTGTGAAACTCTCCCTCAACACTCGGCTGGATCGGAGTTGAGGGGCGTCATCGAGCTGAGCGTGTGCAGAACTTCGGAGGTGCCGTCGTTCGGTACTTGGATCGGTTGGATCGGGAAGAAATCGACTACTTCCTCTCGTTGCGTCAGCGCTTCCGTTCTGGTCTCACAGTGCGTAGACAACACTCTCATCTCGTTGCTATGCATCACCATGGTCTTGCGTGATCGTAGGAAAATTTTGAAATTACTCGTTCCCCAACAGCATAACAATCACAAAATAACACATATTGTGAAATAGTATGGCTCCTTCATGGACGTTCTTCCAGGTCGGCTCCGACTCCGATGACCATCTACAAACTCCATCTTGTTTGTCACGCCGGGATGCCAAGCCACCAACCTGATCTCTATTATCAACTACTACAACTAGTAATGAATTTACATAGAGTCACAGAATCGACGCATGCAGTCGTTATACATTATAATGACAGCACTTTGGCTCTGCCGGTGACAAACATGACATGCAGGCCACGTATAAATTACACATGCATCACATACACATACATGAGCCATACTATTCATCAAACCTGCAAAACAAAGTTATGCATAGAATCGCATTCTACGGTTTGTTTGTCGGTCACTGAAATACGGCGCTATGCAGCGGTCCCTTAGCGGTTAGCGGGCGGGGTTCGAAGGCGGCGCCCTATCAGAGTCTGAACAGCGCCCAACGTTTCGAAATCACGGATCACATCGACTCGATCACGCGAATTCTCGATCCCGATCTTATCGATCATCGCGAATCCGATTGAGTTCACGTTTCCTTTATTAACCCGATGGCGGATGACCGACCGGTAGGGTAGATCGTGTCACGACCTCATCGATTCGATTCTGAAAACATAGCCTCAACGATCCCCATATGCGATTGATCACATCAACCGTGCACATAGCGATCTCTTCAAGGACAACAGATCTCATTTGCCGCCTCCACATATCTAATATGCATACTATCTGAATCCAAATCCTATAGCGAGAGGCTACGATACCCTTGTTGGTTTCTACGGTAGGGTCGTCGACTGCAAATTAAAAATTCCTATCGCGAGAACATCCGGGAACATGATACGGGAGATGGATCATAGTTCGTTACCACTAAAGGCAGCGCGATGCCGTGCAGCGAAAAGAAGAGTTGGGGCAGCGGCGTCTGCGTGGATCGTCTCCTCCTCGTTCGATCTCCCTCGGCGGCGGTCGTCCGATCCCACGTCACGAGTTAGCGGGCGGCGCAAGTGCACCGCCTCTAACGGTATCCGGCGTGCGGAGAGGAGCGTCGTCGCGGCGGACTGCTAGGTCGATCACGATCGGCGGCAAGTGGAGGTGGCTATTCGCAACACATGCAAACCCTAGTCGCGGCGCGGCGATCAACCGCTGAGTGTGCCACACCTCCACTTTATATAGGCATCCGTCGCGAGCTCAACACTTGGGCCTCGCCACGGACCCTAAAGCAAAGTCTACTCGGTCACGTTCCTAGTCGATTCGGATCACATCCGACCGGTGTCCTCTGAACTGACCTCGTGGGTTCCTTCCCTTAAGCGCGCGACCCCTTAGGTTCAAGTCAGCTTGGTCATAGTTCGGATCACCTCCGACCACATGCGGTTGGTAGCGGCCTCTAGCAAGGCGTGCCGACCACCAAGCGAACTATGAAGCTGGTTAAGCGAACCTGTACAACGTGTCACACTTACATTCCCTTTGCATACGATATATGTTGCCGGGCTCAAAGCGAGGCTGTCATCCTTGTGCTAACCCGACCTCTTTCGTTCGGTGATACCGACCCTTTGTCCGGATTATCTCATAATCCTTGTCGCATAGCCATGTTGTTCTGGTCGAGATCACACGAGGGCCCAGTATATCTCTCTGATCGGAGGGCAAATCCAATCTTGCTCGACCATGTCTCGCAGCATGGGACTGGATAAACCGAAACCTACCTTTGTAACTACCCAATCACGGAGTAGCGTTTGGTCGGCCCAAAGCAAGTCTATCACCATCTCAGTACATAAATCGGCTCAGGTCTTAGGACATAGAGCGTATGTTGTACTAGAGACTCACAGATGACATATCGCTGCGTCTCATAGTTGGGTCATCCGACTCGGACCTTATCTCGACTTCGCATCCGACTATGTCAAATCCGACCAGACCTTTCCAAGTCCATATTATCCGGTTAGCATCCAATGCTCCATGGCTCGTGAGACCGAGCCATCGACCGTGTCATATGCTAGTCTAGTCGGCTGCGCGTCCACACAGCCCTTTCGACTAGGGACCTTTTAGGTCAGTCATCATACAATGCATAGTCCCACAAACAAGTCACGTACTTGCTGATACACATCATTGATAATGTCCAAGGACTATCTTTATTCATAAACACATAGGAAATATCATCATACATGATTGCCTCTAGGGCATATCTCCAACACAGATTAGTTTCCCTTTTTTTAATCAGCCCAATCCAGATCGTCTTTGACTCCCTCAGTTGATTGAATTGAAAATTCTGGCTTGAGAATGTTTATAGATCCAGACTTATCATGCCGGCGAAATAAGCTTGTAGCGGAAAAAATGACGTCCTCGGCGACTTGTAATTCGACCGCCCGCTCAGACAAACAATGGTTGTCATATCTTGACCTCAAAAAATATTGCGCTGCCCGATTCAAAATTTCATCGGCGAACTTAATTAATCCGGTTGCAGATCATCGGCTGCGGCAAATCGCAAAATTCTCAATCCCTGAGATAGATCCCTCCAAGAATCTCAACGCCACCGTGCGAGAGCCCACGGTGGGCGCCAGCTATCATGGATTTGTCACGGCGGATGTCCTAGTGAGAGGACTTAGTCGTGAGGCCAGCGCATCTATGTGGTAGCTTGAGAGGGGTTGAGCGGAATCGAGAGACGCAACCCAAGACAAGGGTTTAGATAGCTTCAGGCCCCGGGAAACATCATCCGGTAACAACCCAACATGCTGTTTGTGGCTAGGTCTCATTATCATCATGAGGGAGTCGTCGGTAAACCGACTCTTTGTGTCTAGCCCTAGAGATTGTTTCTTCTTGCTTGTCCCTCTTTAGGGAGCCCCGCCCCTCCTTATATAAGTTAGAGGGCAGGTTACATGTGGAGTCCTATTAGGATTAGGACTAGTCTACTTTCTAATACAAACCAGATACAAGTCCAGGTCTTCGCTCCTTGTAAGACAAATATTCCTCCGCCTTTCCTCTTAAACCGACCCACCGTAACATGAGCGGCCTTACGGGCCTTGGGCCTTGTCATCCGTCTATCCACGCCCACGGGTTACGGTGAATCATAATGTTGATCGGGTTGCTTGTAAACCGTCACGGTCTATCTTGAGTTGCGGTGAATCGCCAAATCGGGCGGGTTATACTTTCGGCGGAGTTACGCCGTGGGGTATATCACGACAAGCGGCTTCATCAACACTTGCATGTAGTGAGGTGTAAGTTCAGGTTCATGGTATAGCACGAGCACCTTCAAGGGAGGCTGATAGGCGGGGCATGAAGCAATTGAGGCGGTGCTTTGAAGTGAGTATTCTCTATCATCGGTCAAAACCCAGAGTTGACATCAGATGCATCTCTGTGATGTGCGGTGTTGCATAGAATGAAGAGTTAGCTCTTCAATCAATCGACTATATCGATTGCAAAAGTTGAGCAGTCTGCATCATGAAGAACAACGAGGGTGGCGAAGCAAGGCAGTAATTCCATGTCCACGTGAGGAATATGCTCATGGTGAAGACTTTGTCTTTGTTGAAAAGTAGTGAAGAATAGAAGTTGGCTTGGTGGCAGTCCAAGCGCTTCCTTCTAAGGCGAGCGAGTCATATAGGTTATACTCGGTGAAGAACACATGCTTTCTTGAAGAAGTCATCACCTTGAATTTTTGCTTCTTGAGAAGGACCTTTAGCTTGGGTTGAGGAGTATCGATCAATTGCATCACCACCTCGGGAATCGCAATCTCAGGATCCACAGTGAGGAATTTCAGTTTCTTCTTGATGGCAGCTGGGTCTTCAATTCTTCATCAATATTAACACCAGCACTAGTGGCTGGAATCTCTTCATGGACGAGATGGGGTGGGCGAGGTTCTTGGATCCATTTGAACTTGATATTCACTTTGGGGGCCGAGGAATTTGTTGCGAGAGGTGTGAGCAGAGGAGAATTGCGGTCTTGACTTTCCCAAAGTCATCATTCATCCTTTGAGTCGTGCTTCAATGTCCACATCCTCATCTTCTTCATTCATTTCTTCCGCCCGGCCTCTTGATGATGGGCTGAGGCATGGGCGATAAGACAACTGGTGTTGAAGGATTGCATCCACTTCAATTTCTTCATCCAACTGCTCTAAAAAAGCGCGAAGGAATATCTTCATCGGATCCGCTTGGGATCACATATTCTTCATCAAAAGGCGAGTTCCTTTGATGGCATCTTGAGGCTGGAACAGCATCAATCAGTTCTCAAAAAAGCTGGTCAATTTCTTCATCTTCTTGAGCTGAAGTTTACGATGAAGTTGATGCTTTCCTTTTCTTCACTATTGCACGCTCTGCAGCCTTGGTCTTCTTCGCATCTGATGCATAAGGAAGAACTGGACTTGGTGTAAGTGCAGGGAGGAGAGAGAGAAATTGGCTCATTTACTTGAGCTGGCAGTCATGCGGTTGCCTGGCATTTCAGTTTCTTGAGCACAGCCGTTGAAGCTTCGGCTGTCTGACAGTTTCTTGAGCGCAACACTAGTGGTTGCCTGGCGCGAGTCATCGAGCTGGAATGAAGTCATCATCCACGACACTAGCGGTTTCATCAATGCCTGATTTTCATCGGCCGGTCTTGGCATGTTCTTCAGTGGGCTGAGAAGAAGCCTCAACCTGAGGAATTTCTTGCTGCGTTGGGGCTGCAACATTGGTAGTGAATTTTTCAGAAAACTTCGCCAATCTGACTTTGGCTCCAAGCCAGTCAGCATAGTGCTACCTCTTGAGCACTGCGTTGAATTTCCTTGAAGAGGAAAGGGTGATGCAACCGCGATAGCGTAAGTATTTCCCTCGATTTTGAGAACCGAGGTATCAATCCATTAGGAGGCTACAGCGAGTCCCTCGCACCTGCACAATACAATTAACTCCTCGCAACCAACGCGATAAGGGTCGTCAATCCCTTCACGGTCACTTACGAGTGAGATCGATAGATATGATAGGATAATATTTTTGGTATTTTTGTGATAAAGATGCAAAGTAAAATAAAAGCAAAATAAAAAGCAAAGGAAATAACTAAGTATTTGGAAGATTAATATGATGAAGATAGACCGGGGCCATAGATTTCACTAGTGGCTTCTCTCAAGAGCATAATTATTTTACGGTGGGTGAGCAATTATTGTTGAGCAATTGTGAGAATTGAGCATAGTTATGAGAATATCTAGGTATGATCATGTATATAGGCATCACGTCAAGAGACAAGTAGACCGACTCTGCTGCATCTACTACTATTACTCCACTCATCGACCGCTATCTAGCATGCATCTAGAGTATTAAGTTCATGAAAATAGAGTAGCATGCTTAAGCAAGATGACATGATGTAGAGGATAAATTCATGCAATATGATAAAAAAACCCATCTTGTTATCCTCGATGGCAACAATACAATCGTGCCTTGCTGCCCCTCATCCTTTGGGAAAGGACACATCAAGATTGAACCCAAAGGTAAGCACTTCTCCCATTGCAAGAAAAACCAATCTAGTAGGCCAAACCAAACTAATAATTCAAGAGACTTGCAAAGATAACCAATCATACATAAAAGAATTCAGAGAAGATTCAAATATTGTTCATAGATAATCTTGATCATAAACCCACAATTCATCGGTCTCAACAAACACACATAAAAGAAGATTACATGAATAGATCTCCACGAGAGGGGAGAACATTGTATTGAGATCCAAAAAGAGAAGAAGCCATCTAGCTACTAACTATGGACCGAAGGTGCAGAGGTAAACTACTCAAACTTCATCGGAGAGGCTATGGTGTTGATGTAGAAGCCCTCCGTGATGGGTGCCCTCTCCGGAGACTCGGAACAGACCCCAAGATGGGAGCAGGGGCCCACGAGGGTGGAGGCGCGCATACAGGGGGGGGTAAGCGCGCCCCTACCTCGTGGCTTCCTCCTTTGTTTCTTGGCGTAGGGTCCAAGTCTCTGGATCATGTTAGGTGAGAAAATCACGTTCTGAAGGTTTCATTCCGTTTGGACTCCGTTTGATATTCCTTTTCTTGAAACTCTGAAATAGGCAAAAACAACAATTCTAGGCTGGGCCTCCGGTTAATAGGGTTGTCCCAAAAATAATATAAAGTGGATAATAAAGCCCAATGATGTCCAAAACAGTAGATAATATAGCATGGAGCAATCAAAATTATAGATCGTTGGAGCGTATCAAGCATCTAAGCATAATTCTGCTTGTCCTCGAGTAGGTAAATGATAAAAAGATAATTTTTATGTGGAGTGCTACTTGGCATAATTTCAATGTAATTCTTCTTAATTGTGGCATGAATATTCAGATCGAAGATTCAAGACAAAAGTTCATATTGACAAAAAATGATAATAATTCAAGCATACTAACTAAGCAATTATGTCTTCTCAAAATAACATGGCCAAAGAAAGTTCATCCCTACAAAATCATACTCCCTCCGTTCCTTGATATAAGGTGTATGGATTTTTGAGAAAAAATCCGAAATATAAGGTGTATTGCGTTGCACCACTTGTTTGGATAATTTATTTTATTGATTTGATTACATTTTCTTATATTAGGTAAGGTCCTTTATTTTCTCATGTCAATCAGTCAGGTGTAATCTCGCCCAATACTTGTGAAATTTACCCTCCACGTGCGTTCTTTAATTCCCGTACCAAAAACTATACACCATATATTCAGGAACGGAGGGAGTATAGTTTAGTCATGCTCCATTTTCGTCACACAAGAATTCTCTCATCATGCACAACCCCGATGACAAGCCAAGCAATTGTTTCATACTTTAGTAATCTCAAACCTATGAACTTTCACGCAATATATGAGCGCGAGCCATGGACATAGCACTATGGGTGGAATAGAATATGATGATGGGGGTTATGTGGAGAAGACAAAAAAGGAGAAAGTCTCACATCAACGAGGCTAATCAATGAGCTATGGAGATGCCCATCGATTGATGTTGATGCAAGGAGTAGGGATTGCCATGCAACAGATGCACTAGAGCTATAAATTTATGAAAGCTCAACAAAAGAAACTAAGTGGGTGTGCATCCAACTTGCTTGCTCACGAAGACCTAGGGCACTTGAGGAGGCCCATTGTTGGAATATACAAGCCAAGTTCTATAATGAAAAAATCCCACTAGTATATGAAAGTGATAAAACAAGAGACTCTCTATCATGAAGATTATGGTGCTACTTTGAAGCACAAGTGTGGCAAAGGATAGTAGCATTGTCCCTTCTCTCTTTTTCTCTCATTTTTTTGGGCCTTCTCTTTTTTTATGGCCTTTCTCTCCCTTTACTTTATTTTATTCCTCACTTGGTACAATGCTCTAGAAAATGATGATCATCACACTTCTATTTATTTACAACTCAATGATTACAACTCGATACTAGAACAAAGTATGACTCTATATGAATGCCTCCGGTGGTGTACCGGGATATGCAATGAACCAAGAGTGACATGTATGAAAGAATTATGAATGGTGGCTTTGCCACAAATACTATGTCAACTACATGATCATGCTAGCAATATGACAATGATGAATATGTCATGATGAACTGAATGGTGGAAAGTTGCATGGCAATATATCTCGGAATGGCTATGGAAATGCCATAATAGGTAGGTATGATGGCTGTTTTGAGGAAGATATAAGGAGGTTTATGTGTGAAAGAGCGTATCATATCACGGGGTTTGGATGCACCGGCGAAGTTTGCACCAACTCTCAATGTGAGAAAGGGCAATGCACGGTACCGTAGAGGCTAGCAATGATGGAAGGGTGAGAGTGCGTATAATCCATGGACTCAACATTAGTCATAAAGAACTCACATACGTATTGCAAAAATCTACAATTCATCAAAAACCAAGCATTACGCTCATGCTCCTAGGGGGATAGATTGGTAGGAAAATACCATCGCTCGTCCCCGACCGCCACTCATAAGGAGGACAATCAAAGAACACCTCATGTTTCAAATTTGTCACATAACGTTTACCATACGTGCATGCTACGGGACTTGCAAACTTCAACACAAGAATTTCTCAAATTCACAACTACTCAACTAGCACGACTTTCATATTATTACCTCCATATCTCAAAACAATCATCAAGCATCAAACTTCTCTTACTATTCAAAACACTCATAAGAAGGTTTTTACTATTCTTGAATACCTAGCATATTAAGATTATTTAAGCAAATTACCATGCTATTTAAGAATCTCAAAATGATCTAAGTGAAGCATGAGAGATCAATAGTTTCTATAAAACAAATCCACCACCGTGCTCTAAAAGATATAAGTGAAGTACTAGAGCAAAACTATATAACTCAAAAGATATAAGTGAAGCACAAAAGTATTCTAATAATTTCCAAATCATGTATGGCTCTCTCAAAAGGTGTGTACAGCAAGGATGATTGTGTTAAACTAAAAGCAAAGACTCAAATCATACAAGGCGCTCCAAGCAAAACACATATCATGTGGTGAATAAAATATAGCTCAAGTAAAGTTACCGATGGAAGTAGGCGAAAGAGGGATGCCTTCAGGGCATCCCCAAGCTTTAACTTTTGGTGTCCTTATATTATCTTGGGGTGCCATGGGCATCCCCAAGCTTAAACTCTGCCACTCCTTGTTCCATAATCCATCAAAATCTTTAACCCAAAACTTGAAAACTTCACAACACAAAACTCAACAGAAATCTCGTGAGCTCCGTTAGCGAAAGAAAACAAAGACCACTTCAAGGTATTGTAATTAACTCATTCTTTATTTATATTGGTGTTAAACCTACTGTATTCCAACTTCTCTATGGTTTATAAAATATTTTACTATCCATAGATTCATCAAAATAAGCAAACAACACACGAAAAACAGAATCTGTCAAAAACAGAACAGTCTGTAGTAATCTGTAACTAACGCAAACTTATGGAACTCCAAAAAATCAGACAAAATAGTAATACCTAGGCAATTAGTTTATTGATCAGCAGAAATTGGAATCACTATTTTATCACGTTCTGATGATTTTTAACAATTGTTTTCGTGAACAGAAAGTTTCTGGAAATTTCTGCAAGATCAAATAACTATCATCCAAGAAGATCCTATAGGTTTAACTTGGCACAAACACTAATTAAAACATAAAAACACATCTGACCAGAGGCTAGAACAAATATTTATTCCTAAACATAAGCAAAAGCAAAAAAAATAAAATAAAATTGGGTTGCCTCCCAACAAGCGCTATCGTTTAACGCCCCTAGCTAGGCATAAAAGCAAACATAGATCTAGGTATTGCCATCTTTGGTAGGCAATCCATAAGTGGCTCTCATGATAGATTCATATGGTAATTTTATTTTCTTTCTAGGGAAGTGTTCCATGCTTTTATTTAATGGGAATTGGAATCTAATATTCCTTCCTTCATATCAATAATTGCACCAATCGTTCTAAGGAAAGGTCTACCAAGAATGATAGGACTTGAAGGATTGCAATCTATATCAAAACGATAAAATATCGGCACATAATTCCTATTTGCAACAATAATAACATCATTAATTCTTCCCATAGGTTTCTTAATAGTGGAATCCATAAGGTGCAAGTTTAGAGAGCAATCATCAAAATCAAAATCTAGCAAATCGCACAAAGTTTTGGGAATAGTGGAAACACTAGAACCCAAATCACATAAAACATTCAACTCATGATCATTAATAATAATTTTAATAGTTGGTTACCACTCATCATAAAGTTTTCTAGGGATAGAAACTTCCAACTCAAGCTTTTCTTCATAAGATTGCATAAAAGCATCAACAATATGTTTAGTAAATGCTTTATTTTGACTATAAGCATGAGGAGAATTTATACGGATTACAACAAGGAAATACAATCAATCAAGAGCAACTTTCATAATTAAATTCCTTGAAATCCAAAATAGTGGGTTTAGAAACATCTAGGGTTCTGATTTCTTCAATCCCACTTTTATCAATTATCAATATCAAAAACTCGAATTTTTGGGCGCCTTCTAGGCAAAGGTGGATCATATTCAGTCCCATCATTATCAAGATTCATATTGCAAAACAAATATTTAATAGGGGACACATCAATAACTTTTAGATCTTCATATTTATTTTCATAGGAACTAGAAGAACACGCTTTAATAAAGGCATCTTTCGTAGTACGCATCCTAGCGGTTCTTTCTTTGCACTCATCAATGGAAATGCTCATTGCTTTGAGAGACTCATTGATATCATGCTTAGGAGGAATAGATCTAAACTTTAAAGAATCAACATCAAGAGAAATTCTATCAACGTTCTAGCTAATTCATCAACTTTAAGCAATTTCTCTTCAAGCAAAGCATTAAAATTATTTTCTTGAATTCATAAACTCTTTAACATAGTCTCAAATTCAGAGGGCATATTATTAAAATTTCCATAAGAGATGTTGTAGGAATTTCCATAATTATTAGAGGAATTACTAGGATAAGGCATGGGATTAAAGTTTCCTCTATCTGGCGTTGTTACCAAAATTATTCCTACCAACAAAATTCACATCCATAGATTCATTATTATTCTCAATCAAAGTAAACAAAGGAATATCATTAGAATCAGAAGAAACACTCTTAGTAGCAAATAATTTCATAAGTTCATCCATCTTTCCACTCAAAACATTAATTTCTTCTATCGCATGCACTTTTTTAGTAGATCTTTCGGTGTGCCATTGAGAATAATTAACCATAATATTATCTAGGGTTTAGTAGCTTCTCCTAAAGTGATTTCCATAAAAGTGCCTCCATGGCCGAATCTAAAAGATTTCTAGAAGCGAAATTCAGTCCGGCATAAATTTTTTGTATAATCATCCACAAATTCAAACCATGAGTAGGGAAATTATGTGTCATTAATTTCATCCTCTCCCAAGCTTGTGCAACGTGTTCGTGATCAAGTTGCTTAAAATTCATAATATCGTTTCTAAGAGATGATCTTAGCGGGAGGAAAATACTTAGAGATAAAAGCATCTTTGCACTTGTTCCAAGAATCAATACTATTTTTAGGCAAAAGCGAAAACCAAGCTTTATACGATCTCTAAGCAAAAAAGGAAATAGCTTCAATTTAACAATATCATTATCAACATCTTTCTTCTTTTGCATATCACACAAATCAACGAAGCTATTTAGATGAGTAGCGACATCTTCACTAGGAAGGCCGGCGAATTGATCTTTCATGACAAGATTCAAGAAAGCATCATTGATTTCAGAAGATTCAGTATCGGTAAGAGGAGAATTCGGAGTGCTAAGGAAATCATTATTGTTGGTATTGGTAAAGTCACATAATTTGGAATTATCTTGAGCCATCGTGACAAGCAAGCAATCCAACACGAGCAAACAAAAAGCAAGCGAAAAAGCGAGCGAAAAAGAGAGGCGAATAAAGCGGCAAAGGTGAAGTGGGGAGAGGAAAGCGAGAGGCAAATGGAAAATAATGTAATCACGGAGATAAGGGATTGTGATAGGTACTTGGTATGTTGACTTTTGCGTAGACTCCCGGCAAAGCGCGAGAAATCTTCATGCTACCTCTTGAGCACTGCGTTGGATTTCCTTGAAGAGGAAAGGGTGATGCAACACGATGGCGTAAATATTTCCCTCAGTTTTGAGAACCAAGGTATCAATCCGGTAGGAGGCTACTGGCGAGTCCCTCGCACCTGCACAATACAAATAACTCCTGCAACCAAGCGAGATAAGGGGTTGTCAATCCCTTCACGGTCACTTACGAGAGTGAGATCTGATAGATATGATAGGATAATATTTTTGGTATTTTTGTGATAAAGATGCAAAGTAAAATAAAAGCAAAATAAAAATCAAAGGAAATAACTAAGTATTGGAAGATTAATATGATGAAGATAGACCCGGGGGCCATAGATTTCACTAGTGGCTGTTGGGGAACGTAGTAATTTCAAAAAAATTCCTACGCACACGCAAGATCATGGTGATGCATAGCAACGAGAGGGAGAGTGTTGTCTACTTACCTCGTGGGCCGAAAGCGGAAGCGTTAGCACAATGCGGTTGATGTAGTCGTACGTCTTCACGATCCGACCGATCAAGTACCGAATGTACGTCACCTCCGAGTTCAGCACACGTTCAGCCCGATGACGTCCCTCGAACACCGATCCAGTCCGGTGTTGAGGAGAGTTTACGTCAACCTGACGGCGTGGTGGCGATGTTGATGTTCTACCGGCGCGGGGCTTCTCCTAAGCACCACTCTGATGTGTCGAGGTGGACTATGGTGGAGGGGGCACCGCTTTTGCAGTTGGGAGAGATCAAGCTGATCAACTTGTGTGTCTAGAGGTGCCCCTGCCCCGTATATAAAGGAGCAAGGGGGGTGTGGCGGCCAAGGGAGGCGCGCCGGGAGAGTCCTACTCCCGGGAGTGGGACTCCCCCCTAGTTGGAATAGGATTCGGGAGGGAAGAGGAGGGAGAGAAGGAAGGCGCCGCCCCCTCTGCTTGTCCTATTTGGACTAGGGGGAGGCGCGCGGCCCAGCCCAGCCGCCTCTCCTCTTCTCCGTAAAGGCCCACTAAGGCCCATTTACCTCCCGGGGGTTCGGTAACCTCCGGTACTCGGTAAAATCGATTTCACCGGAACACTTCGATATCAAACATAGGCTTCCAATATATCAATCTTCATGTCTCGACCATTTGAGACTCCTCGTCATGTCAAGTGATCACATCGGGACTCGAACAACCTTGGTACATCACAACATATAAACTCATAATATAAGCTGTCATCGTAGCGTTAGCGTGCGGACCCTACGGGTTCGAGAACTATGTAGACATGACCGAGACCGTCTCGGTCAATAACCAATAGCGGAACCTGGATGCTCATATTGGCTCCCACATATTCTCTGAAGATCTTTATCGGTCGAGACCGCATAACAACATACGTTGTTCCGTTTGTCATTGGTATGTTACTTGCCCGAGATTCGATCGTCGGTATCTCAATACCTAGTTCAATCTCGTTACCGGCAAGTCTCTTTACTCGTACTGTAATACATCATCCCGCAAACAACTCATTAGTTGCAATGCTTGCAAGGCTTAAGTGATGTGCATTATCGAGAGGGCCCAGAGATACCTCTCCGACAATCGGAGTGACAAATCCTAATCTCGAAATACGCCAACCCAACAAGTACCTTCGAAGACACCTGTAGAGCTCCTTTATAATCAGCCAGTCTCGTTGTGACGTTTGGTAGCACACAAAGTGTTCCTTCGATAAACGGGAGTTGCATAATCTCATAGTCATAGGAACATGTATAAGTCATGAAGAAAGCAATAGCAACATACTAAACGGTCGTGTGCTAAGCTAATGGAATGGGTCATGTCAATCACATCATTCTCCTAATGATGTGATCCCGTTAATCAAATGACAACTCATGTCTATGGCTAGGAAACATAACCATCTTTGATCAATGAGCTAGTCACATAGAGGCATACTAGTGACAATCTGTTTGTCTATGTATTCACACATGTATTATGTTTCCGGTTAATACAATTCTAGCATGAATAATAAACATTTATCATGATATAAGAAATAAATAATAACTTTATTATTGCCTCTAGGGCATATTTCCTTCAATCTCCCACTTGCACTAGAGTCAATAATCTAGATTACACGTAATGATTCTAACACCCATGGATCCTTGGTGCTGATCATGTTTTGCTCGTGGAAGAGGCTTAGTCAGCGGGTTTGCAACATTGAGATCCGTATGTATCTTGCAAATTTCAATGTCTCCCACGGACTAGATCCGGATGGAATTGAGCGTCTCTTGATGTGCTTGGTTCTCTTGTGAAATCTGGATTCCGCCAAGGCAATTGCACGATATTGTCACAAAAGATTTTCATTGGACCCGATGCACTAGGTATGACACCTAGATGGGATATGAACTCCTTCATCCAGACTCCTTCATTTGCTGCTTCGAAGCAGCTATGTACTCCGCTTCACGATCCATACGATGCTTTGTTTAGAATTGCACCAAGCGATAGCTCCACCGTTAAATGTAAACACGTATCCGGTTTGCGATTTAGAATCGTCCGGATCGGTGTCAAAGCTTACATCAACGTAACCATTTACAATGAGCTCTTTGTCACCTCCATAAACAAGAAACATATCCTTAGTCCTTTTCGGTATTTAGGATGTTCTTGACCCTTGTCGATGATCCACTCTGGATTACTTTGGTACCTCCTGCTAGACTTATAGCAAGGCACACATCAGTGCAGGACACGACATTGCATACATGATAGAGCCTATGGCTGAAGCATAGGGAACATCTTTCATCTTCTCTCTATCTTCTGCGGTGGTGGGCATTGAGTCTTACTCAACTTCACACCTTGTAACAGGCAAGAACCCTTTCTTTGCTTGATCCATTTGAACTTCTTCAAAACTTTGTCAAGGTATGTGCTTTGTGAAAGTCAATTAAGCGTCTTGATCTATCTCTATAGATCTTGATGCCCAATATATAAGCAACTTCACGAGGTCTTTCATTGAAAACTCTTATTCAAGTATCCTTTATGCTATCCAGAAATTCTATATCATTTCCAATCAACAATATGTCATCCACATATAATATCGAAATGCTCTGAGCTCCCACTCACTTTCTTGTAAATCTGAGGCTTCTCCAAAAGTGCATACAAAACCAAATGCTTTGATCACACTATCAAGCGTTTATTCCAACTCGAGAGGCTTGCACAGTCCATAAATGGATCGTTGGAGCTTGCACACTTTGTTAGCTCCTTTGGATCGATAAAACCTTCGGTTGCATCATATACAACTCTTCTTCGAAATCCATTCAGGAATGCATTTTGACATCCATTTGCCAAATTTCATAATCATAAAATCGGCAATTGCTAACATGATTCAGACAGACTTAAGCATCGCTTCTGGTGAGAAGGTCTCATCGTAGTCAATCCCTTGAACTTGTCGAAAACCTTTCGTGACAAGTCGAGCTTTTAAACGATAACATTACCGTCGATGTCGGTCTTATTCTTGAAGATCCATTTATTCTCAATTGCTTGCCGATCATCGGGCAAGTCAACCAAAGTCCACACTTTGTTCTCATACATGGATCCTATCTCAGATTTCATGGCCTCAAGCCATTTTGCATAATCTGGGCTCACCATCGCTTCTTCATAGTTCGTAGGTTCATCATGGTCTAGTAACATAACTTCGAACAGGATTACCGTACCACTCTGAGTGCGGATCTTACTCACCTTGACCTCTGAGTTCGGTAACAACTTGATCTGAAGTTTCATGATCATCATCATTAACTTCCTCACTAATTGGTGTAGGTGTCACGAGAAACCGGTTTACGTGATGAACTACTTTCAATAATGGAGTAAGTACAGATTACCTCATCAAGTTCTACTTTCCTCCACTCACTTCTTTTGAGAGAAACTCCTTCTCTAGAAAAATCCGAATTTAGCAACAAAAGTCTTGCCTTGGATTTGTGATAGAAGGTGTACCCAACAGTCTCCTTTGGGTATCCTATGAAGACACATTTCTCGATTTGGGTTCGAGCTTATCGGGTTGAAGCTTTTTCACATAAGCATCGCAGCCCCAAACTTTAAGAAATGACAACTTTGGTTTCTTGCCAAACCATAGTTCATAAGGCGTCGTCTCAACGGATTTTGATGGTGTCCTATTTAACGTGAATGCAGCCGTCTCTAAAGCATAACCCAAAAACGATAGCGGTAAATCAGTAAGATACATCATAGATCGCACCATATCAAGTAAAATACGATTACGACGTTCGGACACACCATTACGCTGTGGTGTTCGGGTGGCGTGAGTTCTTGAAACTATTCGCATTGTTTCAAATGTAGACCAAACTCGTAACTCAAATATTCTCCTCCACGATCAGATTGTAGAAACTTTATTTTCTTGTTACGATGATTTTCAACTTCACTCTGAAATTCTTTGAACTTTTCAAATGTTTCAGACTTATGTTTCATTAAGTAGATATACCCATATCTGCTTAAATCATCTGTGAAGGTGAGAAAATAACGATATCCGCCATGAGCCTCAACATTCATTGGACCACATACATACGTATGTATGATTTCCAACAAATCTGTTGCTCTCTCCATAGTTACGGAGAGCGGTGTTTTAGTCATCTTGCCCATGAGGCACGGTTACATAAGTACCAAGTGATTCATAATCAAGTGGTTCCAAAAGTCCATCGGTATGGAGTTTCTTCATCGCTTTACACCAATATGACCTAAATGGCGATGCCACAAATAAGTTGCACTATCATTATCAACTCTGCATCTTTTGGCTTCAACATTATGAATATGTGTATCACTACTATCGAGATTCAATAAAATAGACCACTCTTCAAGGGTGCATGACCATAAAATATTACTCATATAAATAGAACAACCATTATTCTCGATTTAAATGAATAACCGTCTCGCATCAAACAAGATCCAGATATAATGTTCATGCTCAGCGGCACCAAATAACAATTATTTAGGTCTAATACTAATCCGAAGGTAGATGTAGAGGTAGCGTGCCGACCGCGATCACATCGACTTTGGAACCATTTCCAGCGCATCGTCACCTCGTCCTTAGCCAATCTCCACTTAATCCGTAGCCCTGTTTGAGTTGCAAATATTAGCAGAACCAATATCAAATACCGGTGCTCTGCGAGCATTAGTAAGGTACACATCAATAACATGTATATCACATATACCTTTGTTCACCTTGCCATCCTTCTTATCCGCCAAATACTTGGGGCAGTTCGCTTCCGATGACCGTCTGCTTGCGGTAGAAGCACTCAGTTTCAGGATTAGGTTCAGACTTGGGTTTCTTCTCCTGAGTAGCAACTTGCTTGCTGTTCTTCTTGAAGTTCCCCATCTTCTTCCCTTTGCCCTTTTTCTTGAAACTAGTGGTCTTGTTGACCATCAACACTTGATGCTCCTTCTTGATTTCTACCTCCATAACCTTTAGCATTGCGAAGAGCTCGGGAATCGTCTTTTCCATCCCTTGCATGTTATAGTTCATCACGAAGCTTTTGTAGCTTGGTGGCGGTGATTGGAGAATTCTTTCAATGACGCTATCATCGGAAGATTAACTCCGGTTGAATCAAGTGATTATTATACCCGGACATCTTGAGTATATGCTCCAGCAGAACTATTCTCCTCCATCTTGCAGCTATAGAACTTATTGGAGACTTCATATCTCTCAATCCGGGCATTTGCTTGAAATATTAACTTCAACTCTGGAACATCTCATATGCTCCATGACGTTCAAAACGTCGTTGAAGTCGGTTCTAAGCCGTAAAGCATGGCTGCTTGAACTATCAAGTAGTCATCAGCTTTGCTTTGCCGGACGTTCATAACATCTGGTGTTGCTCTGCAGCGGGCTGGCACCCAGCGGTGCTTCGGGGCGTAATTCTTACATGCAGCAATGAGGATAATCCTCAAATTCGGACCCAGTCCGTGTAATTACTACCATCATCTTTCAACTTTGCTTTCTCAAGGAATGCATTAAAATTCAACGGAACAACATCACGGGCCATCTATCTACAATCAAACATAGACAAGCAAGATACTATCGGTACTAAGTTCATGATAAATTTAAGTTCAATTAATCATATTACTTAAGAACTCCCACTTAGATAGACATCCTCTAATCCTCTAAGTGATCCGTGATCCAAATCAACTAAACCATGTTCGATCATCACGTGAGTAGTTTCAATGGTGAACATCACTATGTTGATCATATCTACTATATGATTCATGCTCGACCTTTCGGTCTCCGTGTTCGAGGCCATATCATTATATGCTAGGCTCGTCAAGTTTAACTTTGAGTATTCGGCGTGTGTAACTATTTTGCACCGTTGTATTTGAGCGTAGAGCCTATCACCCGATCATCATGTGGTGTCTCGGCACGAAGAACTTTCATAGCAGTGCATACTCGGGAGAACACTTATACTTTGATAATTTAGTGAGGATCATCTTATAATGCTACCGTCAATCAAAGCAAGATAAGATGCATAAAAGATAAACATCACATGCAATCAATATAAGTGATATGATATGGCCATCATCATCTTGTGCTTGTGATCTCCATCTCAAAGCACCATCATGATCACCATCGTCACCGGCGCGACACCTTGATCTCCATCGTAGCATCGTTGTCGTCTCGCCAATCTTATGCTTCTCGACTATCGCTACAGCTTAGTGATAAAGTAAAGTATTACAAAGCGATTGCATTGCATACAATAAGCGACAACCATATGGCTCTGCCGATTGCCGATAACTTCGGTTACAAAACATGATCATCTCATACAATAAATAATAGCATCACGTCTTGACCATATCACATCACAACATGCCTGCAAAAACAAGTTAGGCGTCCTCTACTTTGTTGTTGCAAGTTTTATATGGTTGCTACGGGCTTAGCAAGAACCGTTCTTACCTCGCATCATAACCGATTGTACTAGGTAGGGGTACCCTAGTATCGAACTTCGTGCCGAGCAGGTTGTAACACCAGCGGCAGGGCTTGCCTAGTGACCGCCAAGATCCTCCGTGGTTCCTTTGGAGCCATTCAAGAACAAAGTATTTAACCAAGAAAACAAGACCCGGCAAGAGGAGCTTGCGGAAGAATACTCAAGGCACCACGAAGACAAGACCCGGCAAGAGGGCTTGCGGGAAGGCTCAGGCGACAAGCTTCAGGCGCGACAAAAGGATTTAGCTTGGCAAAGGCGCTTGCAGCGACGAGCAACTTCTCTTCATCTCGCTCCAGCTCATCCACCAGCGTGTAGCCATGAGACCATTCCATGCTTGGCGTGTCAAGAAGGCTGTGCAGCCGGCGAGGAGCAGCGATAGCGGCGGTGACAAGCTTACCATCGTGGCAAGCGGTGGCGCTTTGACAGTCCTGTTACCTTTGTTTAGGCGACGAGGGCGGGCATTTAATCTTTGTCCTTGCCGTCGAATTGGGTAGAGTACCTTTGTACCTTTGTACAAGTAGGTGTACCAACTCATTTTTCCATTTGTACCCTCATCTCGTTGCCACCTGTGGTGACCCCTTTGAGCCTATAAAAGGAGGCCCGTGCTTAGCGTAGAAAGGGTTGACTGGTTCGACTCATTCGAGACTAGAGACACTCAAGCTAGGTTTTGTAGCTCTCATTGCTCCCTAGCAAGAACACAAGATAATCGGACAAGCAGCGGTGGGGTATTATCTCTCGGGAGAGCTCGAAGCTGGGTAAACTGCTCGTGTGCATCGCCTCGATCGCTCTTCGTGCAATCTCCGCCCCCACCGAACCAAAAGGGACTCGGTCCGCCAGGTCCCATAGGTGTTAGTGGGTCACGATCAACTTCCCGACATCTTTGGCGCGCCCGGTAGGGGACATCGAGGCTGTGTGAACCTGATCCGGCGTTCACACGAGCAACATCTTCATCATCTTCATCAACATGCCACGAAGAAGAAGGCGGCGGCAGGTGGCAAATCGCGTCAAACCCACCACCACGAGCCGGCGAGTGGTGGGGAAGGCATTGGCGGAAGAACGGCGTCGCGAAAGGCGCTCATGGCCTGCCAAGTCAAGGACAAGGCGCGCAGAACTTGGCGTCCGTACGTACGCGCCCATCTCAAGAAGCGCGGGACCGGCAGCGTCATGGTATTCATAATACCATCGCTCGTTGAATCAAAAGCCAAGCGGGGATCCGAAGCCCTCAAGACCAGCGTACGCTTGACATCTTGCACGGCGAGATCTGATGCGCTGGGCGGATGCTGCTCCTTCTAACTTAGTTAGAAGTCGAGCATATCCCCTCCTGCGCACGTCGCCATTGCCACCCACCACTCCAGTGAAGCCTTGGCGAGCTCAAGCCCTTCTAGACTACCCTCAACAGCGACAAGGTCGATGAATGGGAGGCCACCATCGAGTCTCGCCGGCTTTGCCAGCGGCGGCGTTCGTGGCAACCAAGCACGCCGCTGCGCGGCGAGGCGACAAAGGCACGGCCGTGGCGGCAGAGACCTGTGGGGTGCAACCACCATGCACTCTCCACCCGAAGGCCAAGATCGCCGACTCGTCGGATCCACCTCGGCAGCGACTCCACCGCTTCGCCGGATCCACGAGCTCGCGTGATCAGTGCCAAGTTCTTCAGAATGGCAACAAGAAGGCGCTCGAACTTCGCCGGCGCCAAAAAGCGGCGACGTCAATCGACCAGCGGCTGAGCCCTTGTCGGCGTGCATGCGCCCGAGGAACGGTGACTTTCCGTCTGCGGTAGGTTGCCCTGCGTTCACCCGTGAGCTGCGGCGAGTCGATGGCCCGACAAGAAAAATTTCAAGCAGGCGTGCGGAGAAGTATGATGGCGGGGCGCATCCGTCGGAGTTCCTCGGCATCTACACCATCGCGGTACAAGCTGCGGGGGCGAGGCGACAAGATCTCGCCAACTACTTTCGGCTGGTACTCAAGCAAAATGTCAGATCTTGGCTCATGCACTTGCCGGACAGCTCCATATCTTCTTGGGCAGATCTATGCCATCGGTTTGTCGGCGCCTTCACGGTGACCACAAGCCTCATGGCGAAGCGATCTTCATCTGCTGCGCCCGGAAGGAAGGAGAGTCCTGCGCAAGTTCATCGAAGATTCAGCCGTGTGCATTACAACATCCCGGATGTCCACCACCCCGCGGTGATCGGCGCGTTTCATCGAGCGTGCGGAACAGCGGATGAGGAGGAGATGGTGATGTGCAAAGTCAGGGCGTCGATGAGCTGTATGCCACTGGCTGACAAGTGTGCGTCTTTGAGGAAGGAGGAGACTCGGAGAGAATCTGAAGCAGGATCGATGGTAGAAACCGCCCGGCGAAGAAGAGCGATGGCGGAACAACGAAGGAAGAAAGGCAAGAGGTACTAGCTGTCGAGCGATCCGGCAGCGGAGGTGGCGCCAAGAAAGCCAAGGTTGGTGGCTCGGCAAGGAGATTGCGGCTGACACCGACCGCCAAAAGCTGTGGCGGCCCGACAAGCAGGACAGCTCAACAACGATCTTGCAAGATCCACCGCACCAAGGGTCATGACCTCGAGCTGCAAGAAGGTCGAGCAGCTTGTTGAGCAACGAAGGCTGAGTATGGCGGCGCAACAAGGAGAAGGCCGGGAAGGTCTTTGGGGAGTTGGCAAGAAGCGACCGGACGGGGAGGGCCTTGCAACAAGGCCAAGCAGCGGCAAGAGACAGAACCTCCAGCGGCGCGACAGGATGAAAGGCGATGATGGCAGCGAAGATATGGAAGGCAGCGAGCTGATGGCGGGGAGTTTGAAGAAAGCGAGAGGTCCTCTGCGTTGTGGCGGTGCTTCTCTGCATACCTCACACGCCAACTCAAGCAATGGATGCGGGAGGTTAATGCAGCGAGAACCATCCGTAGAGTCCGTGAGCCTCTGAAAGCTGGTCAACTACGCCTATCATCTTTGATATTGAGGACCACCACGATCGCATAACTGCGGTGGTGCTTGCCGATGTTGGTCTCACCAACTATTCCGCAACCTCAAGGTCACCAAGATGCTAGTTGTGGCGGGCAGCAAACCTGATCTCCTCCGCGGTGCTCGAAGCTTCAAATCCACGACAATGAGCTCGAAGAGGCAGCGCGTTCAAGAATCAATCGAGGAAGGAGCAAGCGGAGGGAAGATCACGTTACCGGTAACATTTGGCAGCGAGCTAAACTTCAGAGCAGAGAGGTCACGTTCGGCGTTGCTGATTTTCCATTGCCTTATAATGGGATACTTGGCGTCCGGCACTCGCCAAGTTCATGGCAGCCTCTCATTATGCATACAACTTGCTCAAGATGCCGGGCCCGATAAGTGTCATTTCTGTTCATGGCGACAAGAAAGATGCTCTTATCTGCGCCGACAAGATTACTGGGAGGTAGCAGCTGCGACGGATAGCAAATCACTTGCCGTGAAGCTCCGGGGAAGAAGACCACTTTGTCCGGCAAGAGCTCGATGCCCACTCGGTGGCGCACCTCTTGGTGCTGCGCTACCATCGAGGCCTTCCATCGAGCTCCACGGCAAGTGCAAGAAAGGCGATAGCAGCTCACGAAGACCAAGAAGGTGCCGCCAAGGAGGGCGGCCTTGGTGGTGCCTTCACCATCGGTGCCACTCTAGACCCTAAATAGGAAAGGCACGCTCGTTGCTTTCTGCAGGCGAATGTCGATGTGTTTGCATGGCAACCGTCGACATCCCGGTGTTCCCAGAAAGTAATTGAGCACCACCTGGCTATCTGTCCTCATCGCGGCCCGTCAGCGAGAAAGTCGGGAAGCGAGCGGTGGGCGCCAAGAGTTCATTGCGAAGAGATCAAGAAGTTGGAAGCGGCGAGGCCTTGTGGAGGAGGTGCTCCATCCTCGTGGTTGGCCAATCCTGTAGTTGTTACGCAAGGCAAATGGGAAATGGAGACTTTGTATTGACTTCACGGATGTTAATAAAGCTTGTCCCAAAGACCCATTTCCCTTGCAGCGCATCGACAGTTATTGACTCCGCGGCTGGATGTGATTTGCTTTCATTTCTTGATGCATACTCGAGATATCATCGGATCTTCATGGCGGAAGAGGATGAAGAAAACGCATTCATCACCCGTGTGGCACATCTTGTTTTATATGGATGCCCTTTGGGTTAAAGAATGCTGGTTCAACGTTTGCAAGAGTAGTCCATGACGCTTTTGAGCCCCAAATGCACAGAAATGTAGAAGCCTACATGGATGACATAGTAGTCAAGAGCAAGGACAAAGCAACTCTGGTTCAAGATCTAGACGAGACCTTTGCAAATCTGCGCAAGATCAACCTCAAGCTCAACCCCAAGAAGTGCGTGTTTGGAGTCCCTTCCGGCAAGCTTCTCGGGTTCTTCGTGTCTCAGCGAGGAATTGAAGCCAATCTGACAAGATCAAAGCCATCGAGCAGATTGAAGCACCAAAGCGCGTCAAGGATGTCGAAGACTTGCGGTTCGTGGCTGCTCTCGGCGAGTTTATCTCTCGTCTGCTGGTAGCGCCTGCCATTTTCAAGATTTTGAAAAAGGCAGGTCAATGAAATGGACTCCGAAGCGGAGGCTGCGCTGCGAGGACTTAAAGAGGTACTGTCCTCTACTCAATACTTGTCGCACCTAGGCCATAAGAGAAGTTGCTGCTATATATAGCGGCAACCAATCAAATGGTTAGTGCTGCGTTAGTAGCGGAAAGGGAGGCGGGGCGATGAGCGGCAACCAAGGTAGATGCATCCGGCGACAAGCGGGGCTTCACCGACAAGCTGGTCCCGACAAGAGACGGATCTGCTTGAGACGGCGAAGATCGAAAAAGGATGGTGCAGCGCCCGGTTTATTTTATCGGTTCCCTTCTGCGGGGCTAGATCAAGGTACTTTGGTGTGCAAAGTTGCTTTTCGGCCTCCTCATGGCCTCGAAAAAGCTGCGCCATTACTTCCAAGCACATGAGATCACTGATTGTCACTCGCTTTCGCTGAAGAGGATCTTGCAAAATCCGAAGCAGCAGGCAGGATTGTCGGTGGAGCCTTTGGAACTATCAAGCTTTGGCCTCAAGTTTGAAAGCACTTCAACTATCGAGCGAGCATTGGCAGAGTTTATAGCAGAATGGGCCTTGACGCAAGATGAAGAAATTCGAGGCGAGCATCCCGTCAAGGAAGCAAGCAAAAGTGGATAATGTACTTTGATGGTGCCTTCTCGCTGCAAAGCGCCCGGTCTTGGCGTCTTGCCTATCGCACCACGGAGAGCACCTCAAGTACATAGTCAAATGCACTTTCCCAAGGAGCAGCGACAAACAATCTGCTGAGTATGAAGGTTTGCTTGCGGTCTCGGATCGCGGTGAACCTTGGGATCAAGAAGCTCATTATCGGGGGTGACTCGCATGCTTGTCGTCGCCAAGTGAACAAAGATTATCGAGTCCGTTGATGGAAGCCTCGTCGATGAAGTGAGAAAGCTAGAAGAACACTTTGAAGGCTGCAAATGGAACATGTTCCAAGAGCTCGAGAATGATATTGCGATGGCTTTGTCAAAGTCGCGCGCCTCAAGTTACACATGGAACCAGGAATTTTGTGCTCAAGCTAACTCAACCAAGCTATGCGCCATCAATTGGACAGAACAAGAAGAGAAATTGATCTCTGGCGACTATTTTCCAGCGAGCTACCAGAAGCCGCCGTCGAAGGTCCCCAAGATCAACACCAAGAGTCTTTGAGGAAGCGATCTGCTCCGACAAGCCCAGGGTTTGTTTCGTTGAAGCGAGCGCTCCGCCAAGTTTTGCTCCGGCAAGCTTGCGGGGAATTTCAAGCTCGGCGAGCGCGAGGCTCTTGCCGTCAGCGGATGTTCCGCAGCAGCGGGCGTGCCTTTAGTCCTGGTTGTCGAGCCACAAGCTCCAACATGGGCACAACAGATTGTCCATTTCCTTGAACGGAGAACTTCACGAAGAGCAAGAAGAAGCGGAAAGAGTAGCCCGGCGGTCAAGTATGTACCGGTTTGTCGACGGCACTGCATGCAGAAGAAGACTCAACGGTGTGAAATTGAAGTGTATTCACGGGAAGATGGGCGAAGCTGTTGGCGAGATACATGGAGCATATGTGGTCACCACATTGGCGCAAAACACTTAAGCAAAGCTTTCCGGCAAAGTTTCTTACGGCGACAGCCCTCCGAGGATGCTGTTGCACAAGTAACCAAGTGTGAAGCGTGCGGTTCCATTCCAGCGAATACACCAGCCAGCTCAAGCTCTCGGGCGATCCCTTTATCACTGGCCATTTTTGATGCAGGGGCTCGACATCCTCGGCCCTTCCCTCGAGCTGTCGGGGCTTTGAGTACTTATGCGTTGCAATCGACAAGTTCACAAAGTGGCGGAAGTGGAAGCGATGAGGAAGGTGGCAGCCACGATCGGCGATCAAGTTCTTGGTCAATTGTTTGCCGTTTGGGATTCCTAACAGGATCATCACCGACAACGGCACACAATTCCTGATCGCACCTTCATGCGATCGTCCAAGATCTTGGCACCAAGATCTGCTTTATACATTGCTCATCAGAGAATAGCGGTCAAGCGAGAGGGCAAGCGCTGAAGTCTGCGAGGACTCAAGACGAACTTCGACGAGGCTGCACAAGTCGGAAGAAAGCTGGATTGAGGAGCTGCGGTGGTTCTTTGGTCGATCGAGCAGCGCCGTCGAGCCCTTGGCGGACACCTTCGCTCTAGTCTATGGAAGCGATGGCAGTTCTCCCCACGGAACTTCGTATCTGGGTCGCCTCAGTACTCGCTTATGATGAGCTTGAGCAAGAGCAGCTGCGAGAAGATGGCCGCTGCTCCTTGAGGAGGACCGTCTTGAGGGCATTTGTCTGAGCTGCTCGTTACCAGCAAGCTTTGTGCCGCTACCATAGCCGCAAAGTTAGTGCGGAAGTTTGAGGAAAGGCGACCTTGTTCTTGGCGAGTTCAGTCCGCCAAGAATTCCAACAAGTTGGCGCCAAAGTGGGAAGGCCCTTATCGGGTGAAGCAGTCGCTAGGCACTGGCGCTGTCGCGCCAGAGACCGAAGATGGCATTCGGTGAGCAACTCACGGAACATTGAGCATCTTAAGTAAGTTTTACCCATAGAGGCGATTCTGCGGAACCTGTTCGGCAACCACCTTTATACAAGTCTTGCCGATGTTGCATGTAATCCTTTGTACAAAGCCGGTATGAGACCCGTGCATAAGTAAAGCTCATGTATTGCGCGCAACTTGTCAACTACATGCTTTCATCATCAATTTGCATGTGTTATCGACATTTTGTGCAGCATCCACACCGATAAGCAATAACGAGCCACAAGGCTCCATAACTATTTTCTCTTCTTTCTTACGAAAGAAAGGAAGGTTCCCTCGCACACAAGTTAACGGGGAAGGAGAAGATAATGGTGTGGGCATGGCGTCGCTTCGAGGGGTTTAAGCCTTCAGGGAAGCAAGCGACGAAAAAGCTAAGTTGCCAAAGTTTGAACAATCAGTTTTAAATTTTTAAGTTATGTTCCTCGAGCGATAGTACTTTGTATGGAAAACCTGTCGGCGGAGGAACCGACTAAGTAGCTAGTTTGCGCCCTTACTTTGTTTGAGTCCGCTCAACAACTTAAGTGAGCTGCAACCGATTGCGACAAGGTTGCTTGTCGGAGCAGCGCCGCCGGCGAGCTCTTGATGTTCGCACTCGGCGCTTCGACAAAAGGTGCCAGCGACAAGTTCCCTAAAGCGTGAGGCACAAACATACAAAGGAAGGAATCAAGTAAAGGAAATAACATTGCAATCGTTGCCTAAGATAGAGTATATTACAAAAATAACTTGCAGAATCTAATAAATTGTTCTCCTAAACATGATTAGCGGCGGCAAGGAAAAATAAATTGGCGGCCTAGTCTCAGCAGTGCGCCATCAACTCAACTTGATCTTGCCCACCTTGTCCACAATGGGTGCGACAAGGGCTTTGGCGCCTCCACATCGGCATCTGGCGGCAAGATTTGAGGGCGCCGTTGAGGTTGAGGCACTGATTCGGAAGACCACCTTCATCAACACCATACGGAGGCTCCGCACGGATCTAAGCGCGATTCCTCGGCCAGCTGCTTTGGGATCTCTTCCGGAGCATTTGGAAACCGTCTACGCCCTTGAGGAACAGGCTGAGCTTGGCGCTGGGTTGGAGGCCCTCGTCGGAGGAGTACCCAAGGTCCACCATCCCGGCTCCATCAGCTCCTTGTCAATGGCGGCGGTATCCACAAGACCCTCGTCCGATTGCATCACGTTCTCTCTCGAAGGTGTTACGGGCGTTCGTGGCACTTATCGGCAACTCCTCGTTGGCCTTTATCTTCTCCAACAGGCCCACCTCCGCTCCTTGGCGCCATCCAGCGTCTCCATCGGGGTGGTCGGCTTCAGCTCAAGATCTGCCTTTGAGTCCTTGGCAGCATCGAGCTCTTTGATCCTCTCGGCGAGGCAGCCCTGCAACTTCGCCAAGAGTGTAGGCGTCCTTCTCGCTCGTGCTGCTAGCGGCAAGCTCTTCGCCCGCTCTTCTGCGGGTGGCCTCCGGCTGCGTCACTGTCTCAACTCCTTCTTGGCAGCCTCGGCATTGCGGCAGCATCCTTTGCTTCCTTGAGAGCTCCGCCAAGTGATTGCTCGCAGCGTACAAGCTCTTCCTCATAGCTGTCAAGGTTGATCTTCCGCTCGCCATTTCGCCTTCTTCTTGTGAATAGCTTCTGCGGCAAGCCGTTGCTGCTCCTCGACCCCAGCCTTCTCAAGGATGAAGGCATGCGCTCTTCGGTGAGTCGCCCGCTCTTCTTCCACGTCCGGAGAGCTTCTTGGTTGGCGCGCCGGAGCTCTTCTGGCGCTTCTCCATGTCGCTCCGCCCTCGCGACAAGTGTTTCCGGGACTCAACTTGGCTTGTCGAGGCGTATGAAGCGACAACAACTTCTTCGGTTGCTCCTCCTCGGACTACGCCTTCTTTGCTGCTTGCAGCGTCAACCAGCGACAGCCCAGCGGCGACAGCTCTTCATCAAAGTCTCCCCCTTGACCGGCGCCACAGGCTCGGCGCCCGGGGAGCTTGATGAAAACGCCGTCGCCGACCTTGAGATAAGCGCGGGCTGGGGCTCTTCGAACTGGCGCTGCATCGGTGGCGGAGGGATCGGCGATCGGCGTGGCGCTGGCGCTCCTGTGGCCTCGGGGTCGTCGATCGATCGCGGACCCTCACCCGCCTTTGCGGCGGCAGCCTTGGCGGCCTCCTGCGCAGCCGGACCCATCGGCGCCGACCTCTTCCTCCATGGTGGTGGCGTCGTCGGTGTTGCCGTCTGCGCCTCCTCGCCAGCGACCTCGGTCTCCATCGGATCTGCGGCAGATGGATCGATGATCAGAAAAAGAAAACGATCAAGCAAATGTTGAAAAAGAAAAAGCAGAAGAAAAAAGAGCCCAAAAACTTTGGTCTAAAGGGATTACTGCGATGGGGTCCGTGGCAGCGGTCTCAACCACGGAGGATCATGGCGCTGCCCTTGTCGGAAAAGCATCTCTTGTCGGAGGCGTTCCCTTGAAATCTCCTTGGCGGCGTGGTTGAAGCAGATGGTATTTGGGGGCGGCTTCGGGCCCTCTGGTGAGCTGCTCTGCTCCTACGAATCAACAAATCAGATATCAGCAAGAAGGAGCACCCATGCACACCTAACGATGAGAAGTAAACCATATACTTCTGCTGGGGGCTGTCTTTGGGGGCTGCTGAGAAAAGTTGCGGGTCGGCAAGGGAGTCTCGGATCGCCTCCTGTTGCCAGGGGGATCATCTTGATGGCGACCACGGAGTCTTAGCCCTCTTGACGCTCTGGACCAGCGCCCTGAAAAGGAAAGAGTTGAGAATGAAGCAAATCAGATACAAGACAAGGCAATCAAATTGAAGAAATACAAGCACAACATAGAGACTTACTCTTCTTCTTCTTCCTCGTCGGAGCTGAGCGGAGAGATCAAATTCGGCTCGCCTCCGGTGTGAAGAAGCGGAGGTGGGCTCTCTTGACCGCTTAGCGGGAGTGGCAGCAGTGGCACGAGAAGGTCCGCCTCGGTTATTCAGCGGTGTGGGGGCTCCAGCAGCTGCTTGATGCTTACCTTGATGAAGCGCGTCGCCGCAGCATCTACGGCTGTTAGCCCGTCTGCCGCCCGTCACTTCCCGGCCTTGCGGAGCGCCTTCTTGGTAGGGCTGTGGGCTCCGCTCGCGGCAAGCTACTTGAAGGTGTAGAGGCGCCCTCGGCGGACTTCGCTCGGCTCGGCCGGGCTCGGCCTGATCCTCCTCGCGGCAAGCTCCTCTCGATCGGCAAGGCTTGCCGCTTGGCTGCCTCTGCCTCCTGCAGTGAACCCAGATTACGCGGTAGCTGGCAGCTCTGCCGCCTCCTCCCGGCTTTGAGTGGCGTCTGCGCCATCTCGGCGTCGGTAGTGTCATGGGTGAGCCACCTCGCTTTCGTCGGCGCGGATCGGCACTTCAACAAAGCTATCGAAGAACTGCCGCTGCGGCGTCGTCCACGGGCTCTTGCCAGGTTGGAGCGATCCCATGCGAATCGCACAAAGGGCATCATGGCGCGAATCGGTCGAGCGAAGAATTGTTGCACAATGGGGCGACCCCTCGGCAACATAAACCACTGGGGTGATCACGGGTGAGTGCTTGAACAACTCCGAAGCATTCGTCCAACTCCAAGGCGGTGAAATTCCAGTTGAGGCCGGCGCAGCCTCATGATATCCGCCCGGGTTTTGGAACTCCCAAGCAGGCCTCCTCCTCTCTGCAAGGGAAGCGTCGTGACAAAGGAAATCTCGCCAAGCTGCGCCTCGGTGAAGTCCGGCAAGCCTAAAGCGCCAAGATCAGAGTCACGGCTATCTTCAACCTAGCATCCTCCGGCCAAGTTGCTCCAATCATTGCCGCACTATGGGAGTTTAGTATTGGGCGATGAAAGGCTCGGGTTCTCCTCTGATCCAACACCAATCGGCTCTCACTCCTCCCACTTGCTGCAAGCTCTCCTTCGAGATAGGATTCTTTCTTGGCGATCCTAGAGATCCAAGCAATTCCTCCGGCAAGTGGCTCTCCTCTCTCGGCGGGGCATGAAGAAGTGGCGGAAAAGGGCTACGTTTGGGTGGACTCCGACAAAGTTCTCATGAAGGTGTGCGAAACCGCCATGGTCGGGATAGCGTTGGGGGTGAAATCAAGGAGGCGAAACCGTAGAGTGTTCATGACATCATGAAGAACTTCGAGAGAAAGGCGGGCGAGCCATAATAGAAAGCGCAAAGAAGGGTACCGCTCGAAGTGACTTCGATCTGTGGCGGAGAGTACCCTCGTGCGTGGATGCGCCCGCGTCTCCGTCGACGAGAAGAGGTAGTATCCTCCCTCGGCTCCTTGGCGTCGGTGGGGGAAGGGCGGTCCTTCGCAGCGGCCGCTGCGCCTCGGCCGACTTCGCCCTTCCTTGTCGACTTCAGACCATGGCCAAGGTGGTGGAGGAGGCCGGCGGCGTTGATGGCGCTGGTGGCGATGGGGCGGGCGTTGCTCTCTTCGGCTAGAAGGAGGGAGGGGCGGCGGTGGTTTTCGAGATGGGATAGCAATGGCGGGTGGGCGACCTGCCTGATTCCCCTGTTTATAAGGAGGAGAGAGGCGGGTGTTCGCTTTCAATTAAAAAGCCCCACGATCTCTCCCACGATGCCACGTTAAATGGCGTGCTGTTACGTGGGGGCGTGGTGGATTCGAGCAAATAGCTGCGTGATCTAGGCAGCGTGCCGTGCCTTTGTTTTGGGCCTGGCCCAGGCGCTTCGGCACTTGCGTGTGTGGCGAGCTCGAGGCTCTGTAGGTGTACTAGAGTAGAGGTACCCTAGTATCCCGAACTTCGTGCAGGCAGTTAAGCACCCAGCGGCGGGGCTTGCCTAGTGACCGCCAAGATCCTCCGTGGTTCCTTTGGAGCCATTCAAGAACAAAGTATTTAACCAAGAAAACAAGACCCGGCAAGAGGAGCTTTAGGAAGGCCACTCAAGGCACCACGAAGACAAGACCCGGCAAGAGGAGCTTGCAGGGGAAGGCAGGAGGCGACAAGCTTCCGGTAGCGACAAAGGATTTAGCAGCGGCAAAGGCGCTTGCAGCGGCAGACAACTCTCTTCATCTCCGCTCCAGCTCATCCACCAGCGTGTAGCCATGAGACCATTCCATGCTGCAGCGTGTCAAAGAGGTGTGCAGCCGGTGAGGAGCAGCGATAAGCGGCAGCGACAAGCTTACCATCGTGGCAAGCGGTGGGCGCTGACCGGTCCTGTTACCTTTGTTTAGGCGGACGAGGCGGGCATTTAATGCTTTGTCCTTGCCGTCGAATTAGGTAGAGTACAACATTACCTTTGTACAAGTAGGTGTACCAACTCTTTTTTCCATTTGTACCCTCATCTACGTTGCCACCTGTGGTGACCCCTTTGAGCCTATAAAAGGAGGCGCGTGCGCAATGTAGAAGGGGTTCGGCTGGTTCGACTCATTCGAGACTAGAGACACTCAAGCTAGGTTTTGTAGCTCTCATTGCTCCCTAGCAAGAACACAAGATAATCAGACAAGCAGCAGTAGGAGTATTATCTCTCCGGAGAGCTCTGAAGCTGGGTAAACTGCTCGTGTGCATCGCCTCGATCTGCTCTTCGTGCAATCTCCGCCCCCCACCGAACCAAAAGGGACTCGGTCCGCCAGGTCCCATAGGTGTTCGTGGGTCACGACCAGCTTCCCCGACACATCAAAACCACAACGATAGTTTGTCAAGTTGGTGCTGTTTTAACCTTCGCAAGGACGAGGCGTAGTACTTTCAGTTCAACTAAAGTTGGAGCCGACACCCGCTAGCCACCTTTGTGCAAAGCACGTCGGGAGAACCGGCATCAGCGTAAGCGTCTGGCGTATGTCGATCCAGGCCGCTTAGTCCAACAATACCGCCGAACCAAAGTATGACATCTTTGGTAGCGGTATGACTTATATCGCCCACAACTCACTTGTGTTCTACTCGTGCATATGATATCTACGCATAAAACCAGGCTCGGATGCCCTTTGTTGGGAGCGTAGTAATTTCAAAAAATTCCTATGCACGCAAGATCCACGGTGATGCATAGCAGCGAGAGGAGAGTCTTGTCTACGTGCCCTTATAGACCCGAAAGCGAAGCGTTAGCTGCTAGCGCGGTTGATGTAGTCGTCGTCTTCATGATCCGACCGATCAAGTACGAGCGTCTGGCACCTCCAGAGTTGACACACCTTCACTGATGGCGTCCCTCGAACTCCGATCCGGTCGAGTGTTGAGGAGAGTTTTGTCGACCTGACGGCGTGGTGGCGATGTTGATGTTCTACCAGGCGAGGGCTTCGCCTAAGCACCTTCTGATGTGATTATCGAGGTGGACTATGGTGGAGGGCACCACACGGTTGGAGAGATCAAGCTGATCAACTTGTGTCTAGAGGTGCCCCCCCGTATATAAAGGAGCAAGGGGGCTGCGCGGCCCCAGGGAGGCGCGCCGGGAGAATCCTACTCCCACCGGAGTAGGACTCCCCCCCTAGTTGGAATAGGATTGGGAGGGAAGAGGAGGAGAGAAGGAAGAGGCGCCCTCTCCTGTCCTATTCGGACTAGGGGAGGCGCGGCCCAGCCTGGCCGCCTCTCCTCTTCTCGTAAAGGCCCACTAAGGCCCATTTACCTCTCGGGGGTTCGGTAACCTCCGGTACTCGATAAAATCTCGATTTCACGGAACACTTCAATATCAAACATAGGCTTCCAATATATCAATCTTCATGTCTCGACCATTTGAGACTCCTCGTCATGTCCGTGATCACATCGGGACTCGAACAACCTTCGGTACATCAAAACATATAAACTCATAATATAAGCATCATCGTAATGTTAGCGTCACAGACCCTCGGGTTCGAGAACTATGTAGACATGACCGAGACCGTCTCGGTCAATAACCAATAGCGGAACCTGGATGCTCATATTGGCTCCCACATATTCTCGAAGATCTTTATCGGTCGAGACCGCATAACAACATACATTGTTCCCTTTGTCATCGGTATGTTACTTGCGAGATTCGATCGTCGGTATCTCAATACCTAGTTCAATCTCGTTACCGGCAAGTCTCTTTACTCGTCTTGTAATACATCATCCATAACCAACTCATTAGTTGCAATGCGTGCAAGGCTTAAGTGATGTGCATTACCGAGAGGGCGAGAGATACCTCTCCAGACAATCGGAGTGAAAAATCCTAATCTCGAAATCGCCAACCCAACAAGTACCTTCCGGAGACACTTGTAGAGCTCCTTTATAATCACCCGATTCGTTGTGACGGTTGGTAGCACACAAAGTGTTCCTCGGTGAGCAGGAGTTGCATAATCTCATAGTCATAGGAACATGTATAAGTCATGAAGAAAGCAATAACAACATACTAAGCGATCGTGTGCTAAGCTAACGAGAATGGGTCATGTCAATCACATCATTCTCTAATGATGTGATCCCGTTAACAAATGGCAACTCATGTCTATGGCTAGGAAACATAACCATCTTTGATCAATGAGCTAGTCAAGTAGAGGCATACTAGTGACAATCTGTTTGTCTATGTATTCACACATGTATTATTTTTCCGGTTAATACAATTCTAGCATGAATAATAAACATTTATCATGATATAAGGAAATAAATAATAACTTTATTATTGCCTCTAGGGAATATTTCCTTCAGTGGCTTCTCTCAAGAGCATAATTATTTTATGGTGGGTGAACGAATTACTGTTGAGCAATTGACAGAATTGAACATAGTTATGAGAATATCTAGGTATGATCATGTATATAGGCATCACGTCCGAGACAAGTAGATCAACTCCTACCTACATCTACTACTATTACTCCACTCATCGACCGCTATCCGGCATGCATCTAGAGTATTAAGTTCATGAAAGCAGAGTAGCATTAAGCAAGATGACATGATGTAGAGGATAAATTCATGCAATATGATAAAACCCCATCTTGTTATCCTCGATGGCAGCAGTACATCGTGCCTTGCTGCCCCTCATCCTTTGGGAAAGGACACATAAGATTGAACCCAAAGCTAAGCACTTCTCCCATTGCAAGACAGACCAATCTAGTAGGCCAAACCAAACTGATAATTCAAAGAGACTTGCAAAGGTAACCAATCATACATAAAAGAATTGAGAGAAGATTCAAATATTGTTCATAGATAATCTTGATCATAAACCCACAATTCATCGGTCTCAACAAACACCTGCAAAAACAAGATTACATCGAATAGATCTCCACGAGAGAGGGAGAACATTGTATTGAGATCCAAAAGAGAAGAAGCCATCTAGCTACTAACTATGGACCCAAAGGTGCGAGGTAAACTCTCACACTTCATCGGAGGCTATGGTGTTGATGTAGAAGCCCTCCGTGATGGGTGCCCTCTCCGGCGGAGCTCCAAAACAGGCCCCAAGATGGGATCTCATGGGTACAGAAGGTTGCGGCGGTGGAATTAGGTTTTTGGCTCTGTGTCGATCATTTGAAGTGTGAGGTATATATAGGAGGAAGAATGCGTCGGTGGAGCACAGGGGGCCCACGAGGGTGGAGGGCATACAGGGGGTGGCGCCCCTACCTCATGGCTTCCTCCTTTGTTTCTTGACATAGGGTCCAAGTCTCCTGGATCATGTTCGGTGAGAAAATCACGTTCCTGAAGGTTTCATACCGTTTGGACTCCATTGGATATTCCTTTTCTTCGAAACTCTGAAATAGGCAAAAAACATCAATTCTGGGCTCGGCCTCCGGTTAATAGGTTTGTCCCAAAAATAATATAAAAGTGGATAATAAAGCCCAATAATGTCCAAAACAGTAGATAATATAGCATGGAGCAATCAAAAATTATAGAGACGTTGGAGACGTATCACATAGTAGCGATCAAATTCATCACTGAGACTCTTGATCTCTGATTGCAGAGCTACAAGTTCTTCAGGTGAAAGCTTCAAGACATTTTTCTTCAGAAAATGCTCTTTCTTGTACTGCGCTTTCTTCACCTTCCTCCCATGTTCATATTTCCATTTCTCTTCATCAATGAAGGTAGTCAAGACATGACTTTGACCAGGACTGAGGTTCAACTCAGGCAGAGGTGTCTTGGGATCCTTGTGCCACAAGTCGATGAAGTCGAGGATTAACTTTGGATCCAGCATCAATGGCACATTACTGCCTTTGGCTCTAGCGGCCCTGTGTTGCCTGTCTCTGATGATTTCAGCAAGTTCTTCATCATC